>SNQJ01S0012066.1:197804-213844 GCA_010110895.2 Picea sitchensis | reverse complement strand
AATTTCTGTCACAGTTCATTAAATGCATTCTTCAGTTTGATTATCACACAATTAATCATGCTTATTTTCTTTAACTGTTTTTTCTTTGTAATCTTTAATCATTTATTCAATTAGGGTCGTTACAGAGAGGAAGAGATCAATTAACAACTCAAAATGGAATGCTACCCAATTATTTCAGAAGTTGCAGATCTAGAGAAAGATCCCTAATTAGTCGGAGAGACATGCAAGTGGATTAAAGTCTACTAGTGAGGTTACACGACATCCATGTGGATTGTTGGCTAGTAACTCACTTCATGAGATTCATGATTCAGGTGTTCGGGGAGGTTGAATCTGAATAATTGGGAATTCAACTCAATAGCTATACTGTTACGATGGTTATAAGGTAGCTTGATGGAGCTCAAAATGGTCTAGGAAATGTGTTCAAAGAAGAACCTTATAAAGGGTATTACTGATATTTACAATTCAATTTATGTGTTTTACATTCATTATATATATTTGATTTCAGTTTTTTTTCAATAGTGTACACCTTATGGGGGTATTAGAGATATAAGGATTACTATGCAAGAAAGATGTTAATGTTCACTTTTTATGTAAAGTAATATATCCCACATTCATAAGTGGAAATGATTTGCTTAATGAACATTGATATATAAGGAGGTAAACTCTTTTGTAATAGATGCACCAATTATTCATTGATAATATCATATGGTGTTATTGTGAGTATCTTTGTTTGATCTTAGTTTTGTGACTCAACTGTATCTAGGATTTCCTTGTTTAGAGATCTGTCTCATTTTGTAATACCATGGTAGTTGGGATACACACACAAATTGATAGTCAAAATTGGTGCATATACACATTAGTGATTACAACATTGTAACATTCAATCCTACCAAAATTGACAACTATAAGTGCATAATAATCTACAACAAATATTTATTTTTTTGTATATTTACTTATTTAAGAAAAGAGAAAAGTGGCCTTACCCATATGATGGGTACAACCAAAGTGAACTATCCACTCACTTATAAAAGTGTGAGCATGCATGATCCAGATTATTTTCGGCATGAAATGAGATCGGAGATATAATAAAGAAATGCACAAAGATATCATAGATATTCAATAATATAATAGAAATGTATCAGAGATGCAAATATAAGGATAGATATACAGAAATACACGATTTCTATTAATGAAAGAAATGTACAGAGACTGTAAAAATATAGATTGAAAGACTTGCTAGAATGGTGGAAGCTTATCTCTGAGAAGAGATGTGATGGCTACTCGCATTCGCAAGAAGATGATTACAATGAGGCTCGGCATGCCTTTTTACAATAAGAAGAAATGCCAAAAACCCTAGACATCCAAAAACCTAACCCTAGGAGATGAAGTGCCATAAGTCATGTGAGCCCCGTTTGGGTAAGTGAGTACATCAACTTCCCGGGGTCGTAACTTTTGCATACAATCTCCGTTTTAGGTGTGTGATAGCTTGTTGGAAAGGTATCATCGAGGAGATTCATTTTGGGGGATAAATTGTTCCTTCGTAAAATAAATGTATAGAGACTATAAAAATACAGATTGAAAGACTCCCTAGAATGGTGGCAGCTTATCTCTGAGAAGAGATGTGACGGCTACTCGCATTCGCAAGAAGATGATTACAATGAGGCTCTGCAGGTATTTTTACAAAAAGTAGGAATGCTAAAAACCATAGACATCCAAAAACCTAACCCTAGGAGATGAAGGGAAAAAAGTCATGTAGGCCCCGTTTGGGTAAGTGAGTACATCAACTTCCCGGGGTCGTAACTTTTTCATACAATCTTCGTTTTAGGCATCTGATAGCTCGTTGGAAAGGTATCGTCGAGGATATTCATTTTGGGGGCTCAATTATGTATTCGTGAAAGAAATGTACAGAGACTGTAAAAATACAGATTGAAAGACTAGTTAGAATGGTGGCATCTTATCTCTGAGAAGAGATGTGATGGCTACTCGCATTCGCAAGAAGATGATTACAATGAGGCTCTGTAGGCCTTTTTACAATAAGCAGGAATGCCAAATACCCTAGACATCCAAAAACCTAACCCGACGAGATGAAGCACCAAAAGTCATGTGGGCCTCGTTTGGGTAAGTGAGTACATCAACTTCCTGGGGTCGTAACTTTTGCAAACGATCCCCATTTTAAGCGTATGATAGCTCGTTGGAAAGGTATCGTTGAGGAGATTCATTTTGGGGGATCACTTATGCCGTCGTGAAAGAAATGTACAGATACTATAAAAATATAGATTGAAAGACTCGCTAGAATGGTGGCAGCTTATCTCTGAGAAGCGATGTGATGGCTACTCGCATTTGCAAGAAGATGATTACAATAAGGCTCTGCAGGCCTTTTTACAATAAGTAGGAATGCCAAAAACCCTAGACATCCAAAAATCTAACCCTAGGAGATGAAACACCAAAAGTCATGTAAGTGGGAAGCATGCCATCCCCCAGGAGCCTATGTTAGCAAAATATTGGTTTATGCCTCAGTGTTGCATAAGTGGCGCTACCTAATATTTCACAGAGAACAAAATATTCATTTCATTATTCATTTTGGCAAATGAATACAATTGTTATGGGTTTTTTATTTATTTTGGGGAAAATTGAAATTATATTGAGTTATTCCCAATCTCCAAGTTTTCAAAATTCAAAGCATCCATGGATTTATGCTATCGAATTGCATGCAGAAACACAGTCGGGTGCTACCTACAAGCGCTGCATAATATTCTGGGAGAGGCTAAATTGTGCAAAATTATTCTGCCAGTTTTGAGTCACTAATTTAAAACTTGGGTTATGAGCAGTTGAGAATGTATTTTTGAAAACGAGAGAAGGTTTTTGTTAATAGCATTCCAAATAAAAAAAACCTCTCTCAATTTTTCAAAATTTGTTTTGGTTTGAGAGATATTGGATATATAAGTGGCACTGCATACTTTGCACACTGGCGTTGCGTACTCTACATAGCGGCATTGCCTAATTTCCTGTAGCGGTCATCGTTTTGATATTCGCCTTGTTTGGAGGTTGCCACATGTCAAGGAGAGTTTGAATGGATTCTCAAGGATCGGTTAGATATCAAGGGACACCTGCACCTAAGATTTAGCTCCAGCAAAGGCCTCATGCATGAGGTGGAAACAATTTATTAATGACTTCCAACAAATTCCTGAAATTCAATAGTTTGTTGGATTTTTGTCTCTTTAATTGTTGCCACCTATATCCTAGGCTTAGAATCCAATGGAGGAGATGGGATTCGACCTTCTAAGGTTATTTGAATGCTATTTTATATTTAAGAAAGGAGAGATCTCTTGGAGAAGGGTTGGATTCATGATCCAAGAGAGATGAGAAAGTTGTAGGAGGCACTTTGCCTATGATCATTGTAACCCTGAGGGGCTTTTGTTTTTGTAAACATTTATGTTATTGAAGGTTCATGATATCCCTGTTATCAGATTGTATCTCTTGTTTTCTTTTCTAATTTGTCTTCTTACTTGACTGAATTGTACACCTTGAGGATCATGGTTTCCTTTGATTAATGGATTCTTGAGCATCTGAGGATCTGATGTATTTTGCCTATTAGTCATTGTTTGAATTCAAGTACCTTGAATTCATTTATGCAGAGAGGATCTCTGCCTTATGGATTTTCTTCTTTTTGTTATATTCTTCTTCCTCTATTCAATAAACCTTTATCTGATATGCAGATTGATTGCATTTAATGAGTAGGGTGTTTTCTTGACTGCATAGCCCAATGGCCCATCATTGATTTAAAGCAGCTTATTGTCCTTCCCCTTCCTTGTTTTCCCTTTTATAATCCACAAAACTAATCAAGTATTTTTATATCTATGTTACCAAGATTACTCTCATTTGCAGTCTGAGAATGACTCTTGGAGTGTTAACACAACCCATCATGAA
Source organism: Picea sitchensis (assembly GCA_010110895.2). NCBI lineage: Eukaryota > Viridiplantae > Streptophyta > Pinopsida > Pinales > Pinaceae > Picea > Picea sitchensis. The sequence continues at coordinate 209,917 of SNQJ01S0012066.1, read as the reverse complement.
AGAAATCAACAAGATTCTAAAATTCAATAATGAACACAACATACCCATTCCAAACCTTATACTACATAGGATAGAGGTGAAAATCAATGAATATGTTCTTATGAATTCATCAATATTATTCAATGAAATTAGAGCCTAATTCAAATCAAGTTGGAATCAAGTAAAAAAAAATTAAACAAATTGCAGGTAAAATTTCCAATTTAGAAGGATATGGTATAGTCATAAATTAAGACCTTATTCTATAATACCAAGAAGAATTGAGATATGAAGTCCAAAAATTCAAATATGCTAGGAAATAAGGTAAATGAACAATAATAAGGAATAAAAGAGTAAAGGATGAATAAAGTAAAGTTTGAAAGAAACAAATAGGGATTAGATAAACTAAGGATCTTGACATGGAATTGCCAAGGATTTCATTGCAGGAGGGTGGTAGGATAGGTTAGATATCCACCTCAATTGATACTATATTTATTTATGAAATATGTCAACATGGAGAATGACAACTCATCCTTGATTTACATATATATACTTTTGTCAATTTGAAATTTTTTAATATATAAAAATAAGTGATATATTTCACTACATTAAAATAAGTTTACATCTAATATTAAAGTGTATACGAGTGATCCATATATATTTAATATATCTATATTAATATCACTTCCAAAATATAATGATATTGTTTTCCTTACTATTCATTACTTTTTTACTTTCAACATTATCTTCTACAAGAACCCTGATCTTGAAATTGGCCACCCTTTTACAAACTTAGATAATGTTATTTCTACCTTGGAAGTAAAGTAGATCTTCTTCTTGGATATTTTAATGTTATACTTGGTAGGGATCATTCCAATATTCTAAATCATCATTCTAATCTCAATCCTCATGGGTAGAAGTTGATTCTAACCTATCCGTTAGATATAAAATAATCTTTGAAGATATTGAAATGAGTTGTTATGGAATTGAGATTTTTAGGATGGCCTATTTGCATGAGTTGATCATTTTTGGTTGGATCTTCGACATGATTTTCACTTTATGAATTTCATTCATGGGAAATGAAGAACTGTGATTGAACATGTCATTTCTATATTTATTTATGAAATAAAATCGAGAATATGTCATCTCTTGATTTTTGTTTTCAATATGAAGAATTCTTAATTTCTCAAAGGATTTATAGGGGTTGTTCAATTATGATATAAAATATGACACTCTAAATGAGAATTTATATTTAAAAGTTCATTTCAATTATTTTTGTGCTTTGGAAAATATTCTTAAAAATCGTATATCACAAGAAAATACTATATTTCAAACCCATAGTATGATTTAGAATATAAAATTGCAATAAGAATTATTAGAAGAGTCTTTAATGAAACTAAAAAAACTACAACCAATTATATTTAACATAAAATCAAGATAGAGTCATATAATTATTTAAAAAGGAACACACATATTTTGGGCTAGCATCATCAATGTTAACATAAAAGACTATATCTCCTACCTTCTTCCACCCATGTTCCATGCCACTACACTAATTTATTTTTTCTCAATTAAAGGTAAAAAGTTTCACTAATTTTATAAAAATCAAAGGAAAAAAAGATGAGATCTTATTAAAACTTGGTAGTATGGCCCTTGTTCCTCATACTAATCATCTTTTCAATCAATTTCTCAAGAAAGGATTCCCTAAAAAATGGATTGAAGTTTTAGTTGTCCTTATATACAAATTCAAAATAGAGGATGGTGAGTAGAATTATCTAACTATAATTATTATCCTTTTTTTATAAAAATTATATGACTTGATTATTTAATGAAAATTCCATAAATGACTTTAGGAAAATAATAGAAGTATGAAAATCCCAAGGGTATTTTCAAGTGGTTAGAAGGATGATAAATGCTTAAAGGAAAAGAGATCATTGGTTTAACATGGTAGAACTTCAAGAGGCATCATTATATTAACATGGTAGCACTTCAAGAGATCATTAGATTAACACTAGAGGATTTCATATAGCACATATCTTGCTATAGAGAATTTCATATACTTGTTGGAAAAATTGGAAGAGAATAAGGGGCATGGACTTGGATAAAGGAGAGCATTTGAGTTAGAACATAGAGGAAAACATTATAAAAGTAGCGCAACCACCTCTCAAGTTCAACTCTGTGCAATAAAATAAATCCCCACACAATGTGAAAAGAGCCTTGGAAGAGGAAAAAACATGCGAATAACTATAGCGCACCACATACAAGTCATTAGAGGAAGCACATGTGTGCAAGGAGCTATAACGCGCAACATAGAGATCACTAGAGGAAAATCATGTATGCAAAGAATTATAGAGCATGAAAAAATATCATTGGAGGAGACTTAGGTATGTGAATAGATACAGTGTGTGACATAGAGTTTTTTGGAATAAATATGCATGTGTGAAGAAGAAGAATGGGTAGAAAAGAAAGCACTAGAGGAGACAAAATGTAACAATTTCCATGAACCCAACTCCACAAACCATGTAAGTGACTTCCTAGATTGTTTCCTTAAGATGTTAAGTGATCTCCAAGTTGTAATTAAATTAACCCATATGTTGACAATATGTATGAGGGAAGAGAAAACCATTGTGTAATGGACCTCCTCGTTACGCCGACAAACCTCTTATAACAAGTGCAATTTTTTTTTTTGTGTGTGTGGGCGTGTGTACAAGGGAAACAAAACATTATACTCTGTGCCGCCACATGACAACAAATCATGATGTATGCAACTGCTATATCAACATAAAGATCTAAGACGCACATCCACATCTACCAGTAAAGAACAACAATAAACCGACAAAATAAAAGACTGACTACCCGCACGTCCTATCCTGCAATGGTTAGGACCTCCAAGACACATAAGCAATTCTCAAACCCAGGTTCCCATCGATTTTAACCATTTAAGGTCTCAGGGTTGGCGACTGTTCTGAGGAACATGGAGGTGTCTACATCCCGCCTATCACAATCAATACCAAAACTAAAATGCTAAATCTACCAACATCCATGATTAACTAAGATTCGTTCTATCAACCAAATTCAATTAAACCAAGGGGGAGAGTAAACTTTACTGTAATTCATCATACATTACCTTTAATTAACCATGCATCACCAATCTAGTTCTAAATCAATCCATCATCATCAAGGTTGGTTAGCACATTAGAACACAATTAAATTAATCATTCTATCTACAAGGCACAAGAAATTCGATTTACAATAGATCAAAACAATCCAAGCATCTAGCTTAATCAACCGAGTCTACGATCATCGATCTCATCATAGAATAATCTAGTTACAAATGAGAATGGAAAAGTTTAATCATTCCAGATTGTCTTGATTGCAGTCCCAAATATCATTAATTAGAACAAGTTACTTTATCTTGACAAAATTACAATGAAATATACAAGTAATGAATGCCTTGTATCCCATCTATATCAACTTGGTGTCAATTATAGGTAATCTAGATCTATAAGTACTAAATAATTGAAAAAATGTTAATTTCATGTGTTAATGATATACAAAATTTAATGTAGATAAAATGGTGCTCTCAAATAAGTAAAATCATCCAATATCCCTCATAAGAATATTTAAATAAGTTATTTAAATATATACTAATAATAAGTTATTTAAATATTATATAATAAGTTATTTAAATATATAATAATAATAATAAGTTTTTTAAACATTTTATTGTAAGAATGGTTGTTTGTCAAGAAATATAATGTGGTCGTGGCAAGTAGTTCCTAAATTCCTTGTCCACTTAATTTCTTTTCCATTCTTAGATCTTAAACATAGTTTGACAGTGTTGATTTTGTTTTTATATAAATTCTTTGAACTTTTCAAAAATATAATCTTATTCTTTAAGAAATATAATTTTTTTGAACTTTTCAGAAATATGATCTTATTCTTTAACAAAAATATTAATATATACATTGAAAAATCATTAATAAATGTTAAATCAACTTTGCATTTTCTAATACCGGTTGGTTCATTGTACAATGGTCACTGTGAATAAATTCTAAGTCTTTTTTCTCTAAGCCCTTTTTTTCTCAAATATATTCTCACAATGCTTTCCAATTCTAGGTAAATGTTTTCCATGTCTATACCCAAATGATTAAGAGACACTATCGTAGGTAGTTAATTAATTATATTGAAATTCACCATTAATTTTGTACTTTAGAAATTCACATGTTTGAGTTGCTCATGTTAAATTCTACTCTAAGCTTTGGTATTTGTTATTAGTGTAGGTGGTGTTGGATATTTATTATGTAAATTATAAATATTATAAAGTCTACATTTAGGACCAATATTATAGTTCTCTGAAATAACAAAAAAATTATTATTAATAATTTTTACAGCAAATCTCTTAATCAAAAATTCAAGCTTCTTGCTAGTACATGTATTAGAGATATAAGGTTTACCATGTAATAAATATGTTAATGCTCACTTTTTGTACAAAGCAATCTATCCCACATTCATAAGTGAAAATGATTTGCTTAATGAACATTGATATATAAGGAGTTAAACTCCTTTGTAATAGATGCATAGTTTATTCATTGATAATATCATATGGTGTTATTCTGAGTATCTTTCTTTTAGCTTAGTTATGTCACTCAACCCTATATAAGGTTTCCATATTTAGTGATCTAACTCATTTTGTAATGTGGTATCAGATTATGAAGCATGTTGTAAAGAAAAAATTCAAGGAGTTGCCAAAAAAAATTCAAGGAGTCGCCAATGTGAGTTTCGTTCTGATTCTCCATTTTACCTAGATCACGTGTTTCCTCTAGGAGTTATTGTAAATTGGGACTACTACTAGGGGGGAGGAAGACAACATGACTCATAAATAACACTATAGTTTATCGATTTCTTGTCAAATATTTCTCAAGAAGAACTTGAAGTTGAGAATGGGAAACAATGGTATTGAGGCAATGAAATAAGTTATGGTCACCACGAATCCCTATTTTACAGAATGAGTTTTGATGAATATTTCAATCCACCTTTGTGTTCATATTGTCGATTGATAAAAGGAGTCTAGGTATAAAGAATTCAGGGCCACAAATTTGGGTAAACAATGAATAGGTTGAGAGGTTATCACAACATTCACCTGGAGCATCAATGATGGAGCAGTTGGTTCTCAAAATAATGATGCACGATCTCATTTGTTTGGATTATTCGAGGTTATGTCATCTCTCCATAACTAATTATTGTATTTGTTGGGCGTCCAACGATGATAATGGATAGAAATCATATCATGCAACAACAAAAGTTGTTGTAGATGTGAATGCAAACTACTACAATATTTTAAGGGTAAGCATTATAGTGGGTATTCGTCCTTTGTGGGAGGAACCAAGAAATCACAATGGTGGGAAGTGGATAATTCTACTGAATAAGGTTTTCTCACGTAGGTTTTGGGAAGACTTGGTACTAGCATTGGTAGGAGATCAACTCAATTATGGTGACTCTATTTGTGTTATTGTAATGAGTATCTTTAAGGGAAAGGTCAAAGATAGACAACATACAATGAGTGTATCCATGATTGAATATCTGTTGGATGTTGATGATGGCGGAGAATTTACTGAAGAAAAGGGATTTTATGCATTTTAGGAAGCTCACACTTTGAAGAGAGGAAGAGATCAATTAACAACTCAAAATGGAATGCTACCCAATTATTTCAGAAGTTGGAGATCTAGAGAAAGATCCCTAATTAGTCGAAGAGACATGCACATGGATTAAAGTCTACTAGTGAGGTTACAGGACATGCATGTGGATTGTTGGCTAGTAACTGACTTCATGAGATTCATGATTCGGGAGTTTGGGGAGGTTGAATCTGAAAAATTGGGAATTCAGCTCAATAGCTACACTATTATGATGGTTATAAGGTAGCTTGATGGAGCTCAAAATGGTTTAGGAAATGTGTTCAAAGAAGAACCTTATAAAGAGTATTATTGATATTTACAATTCAATTTATGTGTTTTACATTCATTATATATATTTGATTTCAGGTTTTTTTCAATAGTGTACACCTTATGGGGGTATTAGAGATATAAGGATTACTATGCAAGAAATATGTTAATGTTCACTTTTTATGTAAAGTAATATATCCCACATTCATAAGTGGAAATGATTTGCTTAATGAACATTGATATATAAGGAGATAAACTCTTTTGTAATAGATGCACCAATTATTCATTGATAATATCATATGGTGTTATTGTGAGTATCTTTGTTTGATCTTAGTTTTGTGACTCAACCGTATCTACAATTTCCTCGTTTAGAGATCTGTCTCATTTTGTAATACCATGGTAGTTGGGATACACACACAAATTGATAGTCAAAATTGGTGCATATACACATTAGTGATCACAACATTGTAACATTCAATCCTACCAAAATTGACAACTATAAGTGCATAATAATCTACAACAAATATTTTTTTTTTTGTATATTTACTTATTTAAGAAAAGAGAGAAGTGGCCTTACCCATATGATGGGTACAACCAAAGTGAACTATCCACTCACTTATAAAAGTGTGAGCCTGCATGATCCGAATTATTTTCGGCATGAAATGAGATCGAAGATATAATAAAGAAATGCACAAAGATATCACATATATTCAATAATATAACATAAATGTATCAGAGATGCAACCATAAGCACATATATACGGTAATACACTATTTCTATTAATGAAAGAAATGTACAGATTGAAAGACTCGCTATAATCGTGGCAGCTTATCTCTAAGAAGAGATGTGATGGCTACTCGCATTTGCAAGAAGATGATTACAATGAGGCTCTGTAGGCCTTTTTACAATAAGCAGGAATGTCAAAAACTCTAGACATCCAAAAACCTAACCCTAGGAGATGAAGCACCAAAAGTCATGTGAGCCCCGTTTGGGTAAGTGAGTACATCAACTTCCCGGGGTCGTAACTTTTGCATAAGATCTCTGTTTTAGGCGTGTGATAGCTCCTTAGAAAGGTATCATCGAGGAGATTCATTTTGGGGGCTCAATTATTCCTTCATGAAATAAATTTACCGAGACTCTAAAAATACAGATTGAAAGACTCGCTAGAATGGTGGTAGCTTATCTATGAGAAGAGATGTGACGTCTACTCGCATTCGCAAGAAGATGATTACAATGAGGCTCTGCAAGCCTTTTTACAATAAGTAGAAATGAAAAAAACCCTAGACATCCAAAAAACTAACCCTAGGAGATGAAGTGCCAAAAGTCATGTGGGCCCCGTTTGGGTAAGTGAGTACATCAACTTCCTAAGGTCGTAACTTTTGCATACAATCTTCGTTTTAGGCATCTGATAGCTCGTTGGAAAGGTATCATCGAGGATATTCATTTTGGGGGCTCAATTATGCCTTCGTGAAAGAAATGTAAGAGACTGTAAAAATACAGATTGAAAGACTCACTAGAATGGTGGCAGCTTATCTCTGAGAAGAGATCTGACGGCTACTCGCATTCGCAAGAAGATGATTACAATGAGGCTTTGCAGGCCTTTTTACAATAAGAAGTAATTCCAAAGACCCTAGACATAAAAAAACCTAACCCTAGGAGATGAAGCGCCAAAAGTTATGTGGGCGTCGTTTGGGTAAGTGAGTACATCAACTTCCTGGGGTTATAACTTTTGCAAACGATCTCCATTTTAGGCGTCTGATAGCTTGTTGGAAAGGTATCATCGGGGAGATTCATTTTGGGGGCTCAATTATGCCTTCGTGAAAGAAATGTATAGAGACTGTAAAAATACAAATTGAAAGACTCGCTAGAATGGTGGTAGCTTATCTCTGAGAAGAGATGTGATGGCTACTCACATTTGCAAGAAGAGGATTACAATGAGGCTCTGCATGTAACAAACCTCTTCGTTACGCTGACAACCTCTTATAACAAGTGCAATTTTTTTTTGTGTGTGTGCGTGTGTACAAGGGTAACAAGACATTATACTCTGCGCCGTCACATGACGACGAATCATGACACATGCAACTGTGATATCAACATAAATATCTAAGACACATATCAACATCTTCCAGTAAAGAACAACAATCAACCAACAAAATAAAAAGACTGACTACCTGCCCATCCTACCCTACAATGGTTAGGACCTCCAAGACACATAAGTAACGCTCAAGCCCAGGTTCCCATCGATTTTAACCATTTAAGGTCTCAGGGCTAGTGACTGTTCTGAGGAACATGGAGGTGTCTACATCCCACCTGACACAAACAAACCAAGCAATAAATTGTTTACAACCAAGTACAACAAATTTAATGAACGACCACGTCCTCTACGGAAGGCACAAGTCAGAAGGACACCGACAATAACCAACCATTAGTTAAGACTCAACATTACCTACGACTCAATTGGCAACAAGTACAGATCAATCACTTTGTTTAAATTCCGTTAGTCGATGAGTTACCAACCCAACCTAAAAAAAAAATGTATATTCAATTAACTGCAAATCGCCATTTACTAAGTCATGATAACTTATTGTACTTAATTCAAGGACATTACACTATATATGTTTACCACTAACAATAAAAATTACGATATCGTTACCATAAAATAATGAACACATTACATTTAGATCATAATAACTTTGCAAAAATAATAACCACAGTTCATCTTATGTGTTATCCATAACAATACAACTACAATATCATTACCATAAAAGGACAACACCATTACATTTTAAATTACCATAACTTTGCAATAATAACATTGACAATTATTATAGCAAGTACGGAAATAATCATGACATTAACACAACCATCATTATCGCAATTAACAAAGTTATCTATAGTACAACATATTGAAGTAGTGAATCATTATTAAATTCTTAATTTACTGACTACTACTACAGTGTTGCTTGGGAGAGTACCTTTAATCAACTACAAGACAAGACAATTAATACCACAGGTCTGACCTTGAATTGGGTTAACCTTAAAATCTAATTCACAGTATTGCACTCTAACTTCGAGTCTAGTTTATCAAGGCCGGCATCCCAGATTGGCATAACTTATAAACTACTGCTGACAACTTTTAAGTCCATTTTAATCATGTAACCGATCAATCTTAGCAATTTAGCGATAAAACGTTTATACCATTATCAATAGAGCATTACTTTCAACTTAATCATCATTACCAAGTTTTATATTTATTTTTGTTACATTTACATCAATTAATTATTTCTGCAATAAATAAATAAAACTCAAAATAACATTAATAAAATAAGTTACCCTAAATTACAATCGATATTGAAATTGATACAGTGGTTAAAAAACACTTAAAAATAAGACGAAACAAGTAGTTAACCTTCGATTTACTAAAACCTATCACATCCATTCCTCATTCAATAAATGGAATCATAAATCTTACATCTCTATCTATTGGTCATACATTCTGTCTTAAAGAGGAAATAAGGCTCCGAATTAAATCGTGAATTAACGAAACATGAGGATTCTCTCCAATTAATGTGCCCAATTAGATTTCAGACTCTTTCTGTCTTAAATGAGGTGCTTAGATCCAAGTGTAGCCATAGGAAACTTTTTCTCCCTTTTTTTTTCATGCAAAAATAAAAGCAAGGCAAACAGGTGGAGGGTTTTGTTGTTATTGTATTGAGGTTATCAACGAGATTGCGGCCTGGTGATCAGAGTGCATATTTGAGCACTAGAAGTTAAGGAAGGGGTCCGTTGGTTACCCATGTGAGCATGATTTGCATGTAGAGGAGGTTGTCACAGAGGAAGGAATGCTACTATTCTGCAGTCTCTGAAGCGGTTGAGCCAACTCAACAATCTTGCTTTACTTCTGGAATAAGTTGTGTGCATGTTGTTAGTGTTAGTGTTCGAGGGGCAACAAGCTTGGAAGTAACTGCCGTAAGTGAAGTTATTGAAGATTGGAGGGCAGACTGCACAGTGACTTGCATGGTAAAAACCTACAATGGAGTGCAAAGGAACGAGAAAGATTGCAAGTTGTTAGCCGTAGAAAAGAGGAAAACAAGACATTAAACATGATAGGTGTAAATTAGGAATTCACATGCCTATTCTAAGGTATCTTTGTTGTGCATACATCAAAAGAAAAACCAGAATGAAATATGTGAAAACGTTGTTCAGTTAATTAAGAGATAACCCCAAAAATAAACATGAAATCACGGTGAAAACATTCCAGAAATTGAATATGAAACCACTGAGTATCTAAATACAAGTTTGCTACTCTGCAAGCATCGTCGTATGTAACACTACATCAATGGTATGTTAACCTAAATATAGATAACTATGAAGAAGTCTGTTGCGTGAGTGAGTTCCCTATTCATACCGATTCAAACAATTATTGCAGACCCTTAGGTATGGATGGAATGGGCACGAGTATAGTTTAATTTACCGAGGTACTAAAATTCAGTCACAAACTATCAAGGTAGAATCGCCGAGGTTTAGGTGCAGAACGCAAACTAGAAGTATAAAAAAAAAAGGACAAAGGGCAGAGCTGAAATTGGGGATGGAGACACAATGATAAATACTCTGCTAGAGTTTACTCAAATTTACACAGAAAAATGTTTACAACAATGATAAGTACACAAATTTCGCCGGAGCAAGTAAATAAAGAAAAACCATTTACACCAATGAGATCCAACACCGTTTGAAGTGAATTATTCTTCCATCCAGATTACCCCATACACATGCAGAGCTAATCATAAATCCTACTGCATTCTACTCTAAAAATCAAAGAGCGTATTGTTGCCTGGTTGCCTGCTCCGAGTATCGTCCGCGCGCTCTATGCCGCTCCCGCTCGCCAACCGTCGAGACCTCACTGGTACCTCCCAACTAATGCTAGGGGTACTCTACTCCCCCCTTAGCCCCTCGAGCCGCAGAGGGGCCACACACTACCTAGATGGTACGTCTAGCTCCCAGCTCACCTCTCAAGGCCGAGCTACCACTCCTCTCCGAGCTGGGAAATCCCAACTCCCCATAAGTAAATCAGTCAAGTCACTAATCCGACAGCGTAACGTTATGCTAACAGCCGATCCCCTACTTCCTCCTCCTTCCTCTCTTATATAGAGTTTTAGAACTTCCCAAACATTCCCTAAATCTCATTTAATTTAATTCTCCTTCATACAAGTGTCATCCATCCCCCACTTTCCTCGAATAATTATTTTCTTTAATTTAATATTTGTCTCATTTCCCTCACCCACCTAGAGTTACTCCTAAATTTACTCCTAGGTGTCCCTAGATTCCCTTACAGGTTTTAAATACTTTCCCTAAAATGAAGTCGCTAATTTAATTCAATTTAGAAGGTTCTTAATTCCAGATTCTTTACTAAGTTGACCTCGCTTTTAACCATAAGTTCCCCTCTTTCCCTTATTATGTTACTTCCATTCCCTAGTTTCCTAAATTTTATATTTCCTTCTTTCCCCTTTTTTTTAGAGCCAAAATGGCAGTTGCGCAATTTACCCTCTTTTCCTTTTATTATTAATTTAATATCTTTTAACACTTTCACAAGTTAAATAATTAATTTCTTCTTTACCTTTGATATCCACAGATTTTATTTAAGTTCTTACTCTCTTCATTTTACCCAAAAATTTATGAAATCCACAATTATTGCTTAAGTGATTTTTTTTTTCTTTTTATTTTAAACTTTATCATTTTATCTTTATAGAGATATTTTCTTAAGGATAGACAAAATTTTACCCCTGGAGAAGTTTTTGACTTAGAACTTAGATTCTGGACTGGGCGACACTTAATTAGAGGAGTTGTTTTTTTTTTAAATTTCTTAATGAGCTAAATGTCGTAGGGCCATCTAGGTTCCTCCCTCTATCATCATCAATGCGACGTGACCTTCAGGACACACTAGGTGCTCCAAGGGTGCCACTCGCCTCATCTGTTCCTTTGCGTGATGTGCCTTTCAGGATGCTCTACGGGCTTTAAGGGTGCCACTCACCTCTTCTGTTTCTTTTGCGTGGCGTGCCCTTCAGGATGCACCACGTGCTTCAAGGGTGCCACTCACCTCTTAACTGATTGGTAGACATCAATAACCCCTGGAGTCAACACTCCACTAGGTGAACTTGTGGGAGACTAAGGGATTCTAAGGAATAAGGCCCCCACAT
>SNQJ01S0012066.1:163789-191548 GCA_010110895.2 Picea sitchensis | reverse complement strand
GTGGGAGACTAAGGGCTTCTAAGGAATAAGGCCCCCACCTTATTGCGCGCCCCTTAGTGATGTAAAGAGACCCGCCCATGTACCCTGTCGCGCTCTCCCGCTTCACAGGATCGTTCTCAAAATCCAATTTCTAGTGAGACGAATTGGATCTTTGGATCCCTGAGTGGAATCCCTGTTCAATCACCCAATCCACAGGTCCGTTTCCTGCTCCTTACGGTTTCCTTCCTTAACAGTGAACACTTTCCCCACAGGAAAACTGTTATCAGGGTTCGGGTTTTCGCATCTCCTGCTGTCGAGAGTTTCACACCTCTCCAATCTTCGATTTCCGATGAGCTCTCCTCACGCGCTAGTCACCCTGAGCTTGGCTCCCGTCGCATGTGACCACGCGCCCATGACTGTGACCTTACCTCCTTCGGGGTTTTCTCCTATCGGAGTTTTGGCACTTCTGATGTCGAAATGTTCATATTGCCAAGACTCGTGATTCCCCGATTCGCGACGCGCCTTTGACCCTGCTAGCCCTCCTGGCTCCTTCCCTGGCCGATATGACCATCACTCCACGACCTCAGCCATATCCTGTCGGGAATTCAAGGTTTGTGATGCCGATGTGCATATGCCCACGGGATTCCCGATATGTCGACCCCGACTTCCTCCCGATTCCTGACAGCTAGCCTCCACTACGCCTCTATCCTCCTTCACTGCGATGCTGACAGCTGTACCCCACTCATCGGGGTTTCACGGATCGCGATTTCAAAATACACGAACCACTCGTCACCGGGATTCCTAATCCTCCGATTCTTGATCTACCGATGAAGTCTTCTGACGAGCTTCCCCCCCTGGTGACGCTCGATCGCTGCCATGTGTCCTTCTGGGTGGACGGTATCGATCCCGTCGGGATTTTGCTACTCGCGACCTCTAGCACTTGATTCTTCAACTCCCGAGTCCCGCTGTACTGAGAGGCCGTTATCCTCTTGTCGTGGTCTCGCAACCTCGCATCCTAGCAACTTTTTATGCAAACCCCTGTAGCTCCAACTCATGAACCTCCGAGTTCGCGATATGCCGAGGCCGCTTGACGTTGACTCCCTACGAGAGTTGACCTTCCGACACCTATCCCTCTGAATGGACGGTTCAGATCCTGTCACCTCTTTGTCCCTCGCGTAGTTGAAAAGATTCCCCTTCTGTCCTCTAATTTTGAGTCTCGATGTGGGAAATCTCGTGACCCGTGTTCTCTCCCAGACGAACGGTCTCGATCAAATCTCGCTAATTCGGGGTTTCTAAGGTTGAATGACTCTCTTCATGTCCTTGATATTCCCGATGCGCCGATATCCCGATGGCTCTGAATGCCCTCATAGCTTTTACAGATCCGACGTCTGTTGGTGATCCTGCACCAGATCTAACAGCTCGGACCTGTCTTCTTGTGCGCTCCTCCTCCTTAGACTATCCTCTGTGCAACTCCTCCCGATATAACGGCTGTCGGGTATTGAGTGAGATCCGACGGCTCTCGGTCTCTTCCTACTTGTGCACTCCTCCTGAGCTTCTTCTGGATGTAAGCTCCTCGATAGTCAAGATCTCTCTATCCGTCGATCCAACGGCTTTGTCGCTCCCTCCTGAACTTCGCGCGTTCTTCCAAGACTTGGAAGAATTTCAACCTTTCAAAGGTCTTGACCTTTGCCTGCTCCTCTGCGGGCCCCACGACCTCGAGTCTCGCTGTGCGCATACAAGCACTTACTCCTCCTGATCTTTTCTTCTCCTATCGAATCCTCTAAGGATTCCTACGACTCCTGCACTCCTTGCAGAGTCTTCACGCACCAGGGTGCTATCTCTTCTGAGCTTGCGTAAAAACTCAGACCCCTTGGGGGATTTTGTCTTCTTCCTCCCTCAGATGGAGAAATAAACGGATGCCTTCCTGGCTATCCTTCGACTCAAGAAACCTCTGACTGAGTTTCCGGGTATTCAGTAACCCTATGAGAATCCCTCAGTGGACTCTTCTTTCAAATAGCAGAACTCAGAGAGTTCTCTTCTCCTGTGTCGTCTGCACATTTTCTCAACGCCATCCTGACGGAGTATCTTTCCCCATAGAACATTTAGTAGTTCTATTCCTCCTGTGCACCCTGTGCACTTGCTCAATGCCCACCTGGCAGAGCTTCTCAGAATCCTCCGTGATTCTGATCTTTTTTCAACTCTCAACGGAGTTCTTCTCCAACACAACCCGTGCGTATGCTCAATGCCCACTTGGCAGAGATCCTACAGAATCCTCAGTGATTCTGTCTGCAACTGTGTCTCAGCCACACAGCCTTGCCTCTTGAGTTATTCAACAACCTCAAAGGTATTTCCCTGAATTGTTGATTCCATTCCTATGCCTCAGCACGTCTCTGTCTGACTCCTCGGAGTTCATAAGTGCATCCTTCTGTGCACGGCTATCAGAACCTCAACGTTCTGTCACACCCTCCTGGTGTGAAGCCTCAAAGACCTCAACCTGAAATCCAACAAACCCTGCAATCTCACCCACATAATATACATTCACAACATATAAGAGAACACCATACAAACATCCATTAACACACAGAAAATGCAGGAAAACTTCTCTGTTATATATTAATAATGGAAACAATGCATGTATCTTTACAATGGTATTTCTGAGCTCTCTCGCTCTCTCTTACAACCACTTCTCTCTCTTTCAAAATGAGATCTGAAATCTCTTTTTACCTGAGGGCTCATTCCTCCAGGTTCATCTACCCTATTTAATTACATTCAATGGTTGTCTAGTCTGCTTATTCAGAACTAGATCTCAGCCGATCTTGGCATTAAAGACGATTATATCTAACGCCTTCTCAAAGGCACGACTTCTCTGGCTCACCAGCCTAAGTATTTAAATTACATTCATTACTAATTTAAATGAGGTTGCGCCTCTCTTTCAGCTCTGAAAGCGTGCGCGCTGACGTGGCTGGCCGGCTGGCTAGCTGCGTGGAGAGATGCTCCTGTATCATACTCCACAGCTACAAAAATCATGAGCTCCTACTCATGAGCTTCCCCTGTAGCTGTGGGAATCCTCCTGGATCCCAAACGAATCTGTGGAGCTGTCCACCCGCTCCATATTCCTGTTGCTACTGCTTCTACTGCGCTGCTGCTGCTGCTTCTTCTCTTCTTCTCAGCTGCTGCTCGCTGGCAGTTTCTGTTGACTTCAACATCAGCTGCATGATCTCCATGATCACCTTATCCAGCTGCTCTAGTGGCTGGTTTTTCTCATGCAGTCTCCTCAGCTGCAAAAATTGTTGGCCATCGAGAAGATCGCTATGATCTCCCATGCCATCCTCTTCATCAGTCTCCAACTTTTCCTGTTGGATGTGCATGCCCTGCACTTTTACCCTTTCCTCCAGGGCTTCTAATTGATCCCACAGATCAGCAAAACATATGTTGTCCGTGTCCTCTTCATCTGCTGCTGCAAGCTCTCGTGCTGCAGTGTTTTTAGCTTCTTGACTGAAAATATCGAGCCACTCCTTGGAATGCTCGTTTTTATCTTCTGCTCCTGCTGCAAACTCCCATGTTGCAGTCTCTTCAAATTCAATGTTGAATTATTTGAGCCATTCCTCGGAATGCTCACTTTCTTTTTTCGCTTTTGCTGTCATCTCCAATGCTACAACACTCTCAGCTTCCTGGTTGAATGTATTAAGACATTCCACCGAATGCTCATTTTCTTCTTCTACTTGGGCAACTCCCAAAGTCTGCTTCTCATCTTCTTCTTCGACAGTCATCTCCAGCTGTGACTGTTCTTCTGCTGTTGCACCATCATCTGCAACATAATTTTCTGCCTCCTCTAGGGTAAATGGTAGGAATACCCCAATTCCCCCAATCATCAGAATACTATCCTGATCTTCCTCCTCTGTCAGCTGTATCTGCTGATTTAATTTCATCCTTGAATTTATGAGACCCTCAGATAGTCTCGCCTGCTCTGTCAGCTCCTCTGGCTAAATCTGACTCCTCAATTCATCCCTTCCCATCTGGCAATATGGGATGCTTCCGCTGCTGCTTCTCTGGCAGACCATGAGATCAACCGATCCCATCTTCATCAGTACTCCTTGCTGAATTGAACTCTCCACGAGACCTCCAGATGGTCCCAAGTCTTCATCTCTGTCCTCCTGGAAGTTCAATACGCTTCCGCTGCCTCTCTGGCAGTCTTCGATATCCTCAGCTGATCTCTGATCATTCTCTTCACCGAGAATGTATTCAATCTCTGGTTCACAGATGTAAAGCATCTCCTCCCTTTCTATGGAACTAATGTTTTCAACATACCTCATCCATCTCCTTAACAACCTACGCTGTCTTCTAGCCATCATCTCCCTGACTGGCCATTTCATCTTCGGCGTTTTCATGGGCCATTCATATACCCATCTCAACTTCCTATTCTGCCGCATCTTAAATTCGAGCTCCTCCATATCTCGCTTTATGTCAGCGAGCTCTTTATCCATTTCTGCTGCACTCATCAGCTTTGAGCTCTTCCTTTCAGCAGGTTTATGGCCTTCAGTAGCCATGCTGCCATTTCTATCTGTCTCCCTAACAGATCTGCTACTGTCACTCCTGAAATCCCGAGTGCTCAGTTTCATCATCCTACAGTCTCCCTCTGACTGTCTATGGACTGCTGCCTACCTGCAAAAAAGTCCTCATAGAGTCCTCAGTAACTCCATCTTCTTCCAGCTTCCTCTATCTGTAGTATAAAAACAGATTTCCCGCTCTGATACCACCTGATGCAAAGAGACCCACCCATGTACCCTGTCGCGCTCTCCCGCTTCACAGGATCATTCTCAAAATCCCCTTTCTGGTGAGCCGAATTGGCTCTTTGGATCCCTTAGTGGAATCCCTGTTCAATCACCCAATCCACAGGTCCGTTTCTTTCTCCTTACGGTTTCCTGCCTTAACCGTGAACACTTTCCCCACAAGAAAACTGTTATTGGGGTTCGGGTTTTCGCATTTGTTGCTGTCGAGAGTTTCACACCTCTCCAATATCCAATTTCCGATGAGCTCTCCTCACGCGCTAGTCACCCTGAGCTTGGCTCTCATCGCATGTGACCATGCACCCATGACCGTGACCTTACCTCCTTCGGGGTTTTCTCCTATCGGAGTTTTGGCACTTCTGATGTCGAAATGTTCATATCGCCAAGACTCGCGATTCCCCGATTCGCGACGTGGCTTTGACCCCGCTAGCCCTCCTGGATCCTTCCCCGGTCGATATGACCATCACTCCACGACCTCAGCCATATCCTGTCGGGATTTTGGGGTTTGCGATGCCGATGTGCATACGCCCACGGGATTCCCGATATGCCGACCTCAACTTCCTCTCGATTGCTGACAACTGGCCTCCACTACGCCTCTGTCCTCCTTCGCTACGATGCTGACAGATGTACCCCACTCATCAGGGTTTCACGGATCGCGATTTCACAATACATGAACCACTCGTCACCGGGATTCCTGATCCTCCGATTCCTGATCTGCCGATGAATTCTTATGACGATCTTCCCCCCTGGTGACGCTCGATCGCTGCCATGCATCCTTCTGGGTCGACGGTATCGATCCCGTCGGGATTTCACTACTCGCGACCTCCAACACTTGATTCTTCAACTCCCGAGTCCCACTATGCCGAGATGCCGGTATCCTCTTGTCGTGCTCTCGCAACCTCGCGTCCTCACAACTTTTTATGCAATCCCCTGCAACTCCAACTCACGAACCTCCGAGTTCGCGATATGCCGAGGCCACTTGACATTGACTCCCTACGAGAGTTGACCTTCTGACATTTGTCCCTCTGAATGAACGGTTCAGATACTGTCACCTCTTTGTCCCTCGTGTAGTTGAAAAGCTAGCCCTTCTGTCCTCTGATGCCGAGTCCCGATGTGGGAAATCTCGTGACCCGTGTCCTCTCCCAGACGAACGGTCCCAATCAAATCTCGCTAATTCAGGGTTTCTGAGGTCAAATGACTCTCTTCATGTCCTTGATATCCCCGATGCGCTGATATCCCCATGGCTCTGAACGCCCTAGAAGCTTCTGCAGATCCGACGTCTGTTGGTGATCCTGCACCAGATCTAACAGCTCGGACCTGTCTTCTTGTGTGCTCCTCCTCTTGAGACTATCCTCCGTGCAACTCCTCCCGAGCTAATGGTTGTTGGGTATTGAGTGAGATCCGACAGCTCTCGGTCTCTTCCTACTTGTGCGCTCGTCCTGAGCTTCTTCTGGACATAAGCTCCTCGACAGTCCAAATATCTCTATCCGCCGATCCAACGGCTGCTGTCGCTCCCTCCTGAACTTCACGCGTTCTTCCGAGACTTGGAAGAATTTCAACCTTTCAAAGGTCTTGACCTTTGCCTGCTCCTCTGTGGGCCCCAAGACCTCGAGTCTCGCCGTGCGCGTACAAGCGCTTACTCCTCCTGAGATTTTCTTCTCCTATCGAATCCTCTAAGGATTCCTCCGACTCCTGCACTCTTTCCAGAGTCTTCACGCACCAAGGTGCTATCTCTTCTGAGCTTGCGTAAACACTCAAACCCCTTGGGGGATTTTGTCTTCTTCCTCCCTTAGATGGAGAAATAAGCGGATGCCTTCCTGGCTATCCTTCGACTCAAGCAACCTCTGACTGAGTTTCCAGGTATTCAGTAACCCTGTGAGAATCCCTCAGTGGACTCTTCTTTCAAATAGCAGAACTCAGAGAGTTATCTTCTCCTGTGTCGTCTGCACATTTTCTCAACACCCTCCTAGCGGAGTATGTTTCCCCACAAAATGTTCAGTAGTTATGTTCCTCCTGTGCAGCCTATGCACTTGCTCAATTCCCACCTGGCAGAACTTCTCAGAATCCTCCGTGATTCTGGTATTTTTTCAACTCTCAACGAAGTTCTTCTCCAACGCAACCCGTGCGTATGCTCAATGCCCACTTGGCAAATCTCCTACAGAATCCTCAGTGATTCTGTCTGCAACTGTGTCTCAGCCACATAGCCTTGCCTCTTGAGGTATTCAGCAACCTCAAAGGTCTTTCCCTGAATTGTTGATTCCAGTCCTATGCCTCAGCATGTCTCTGTCTGACTCCTCGGAGTTCAGAAGTGCATCCTTCTGTGCACGGCTATCAGAACCTCAACGTTCTGTCACACCCTCCTGGTGTGAAGCCTCAAAGAACTCAACCTGAAATCCAACAAACCCTGCAATCTCACCCACATAATATACATTTACAACATATAAGAGAACACCATACAGACATCCATTAACACACATAAAATGTAGGAAAACTGCTTTGTTATATATTAATAATGGCAACAATGCATGTATCTTTACAATGGTATTTCTGAGCTCTCTCGCTCTCTCTTACAACCACTTCTCTCTATTTCAAAATGAGATCTGAAATCTCTTTTCACCTGAGGGCTCATTCCTCCAGGTTCATCTACCCTATTTAATTACATTCAATGGTTGTCTAGTCTGCTTATTCAGAACTAGATCTCAACCGATCTTGGCATTAAATTCGATCCTATCTAACGCCTGCTCAAAGGCATGGCTTCCGTGGCTCACCAGCCTAAGTATTTAAATTACATTCATTACTAATTTAAATGAGGCTACGCCTCTCTTTCAGCTCTGAATGCGTGCGCGCTGACGTGGTTGGCTGGCTGGCTAGCTGCGTTGAGAGATGCTCCTGTATCATACTCCACAGCTGCAAAAATCATGAGCTCCTGCTCATGAGATTCCCCTATAGCTGTGGGAATCCTCCTGGATCCTAAATGAATCTGTGGAGCTGTCCACTCACTCCATCTTCCTGCTGCTGCTGCTTCTGCTGCTGCTTCTTCTCTTCTTCTAGGCTGCTCCTCGCTGGCAGTTTCTGCTGACTTCAACATCAGCTGCATGATCTCCATGATCACCTTATCCAGCTGCTCTAGTGGCTGGTTTTTCTCATGCAGTCTCCTCAGCTGCAAAAAGTTTTGGCCATCGGGAAGATCGCTATGATCTCCCATGCCATCCTCTTCATTAGTCTCCAACTTTTCCTGTTGGATGTGCATGCCCTGCATTTTTACCCTTTCCTCCAGGGCTTCTAATTGATCCCACAGATCAGAAAAACATATGTTGTTCGTGTCCTCTTCATCTACTGCTGCAAGCTCTTGTGCTGCAGTGTTTTCAGCTTCTCGGCTAAAAATATCGAGCCACTCCTTGGAATGCTCGTTTTTCTCTTCTGCTCCTGCTGCAAACTCGCATGTTGCAGTCTCTTCAGCTTCAATGTTGAATGCTTTGATCCATTCCTCAGAATGCTCACTTTCTTTTTCTGCTTCTGCTGTAAGCTCCAATGCTACATCGCTCTCAGCTTCCTGGTTGAATGTATTAAGACATTCCACCGAATGCTCATTTTCTTCTTCTACTTGGGAAGCTCCCAAAGTCTACTCCTCATCTTCTTCTTCGACAGTAATCTCCAGCTGTGACTGTTCTTCTGCTGTTGCACCATCATCTGCAACAGAATTTTCTGCCTCCTCTGGGGTAAATGGTAGGAATACCCCAATTCCCCCAATCATTAGAATACTATCCCGATCTTCCTCCTCTGTCAGTTGTATCTGCTGATTTAAATTCATTCTTGAATTTATGAGACCCTCAGATAGTCTCACCTGCTCTGTCAGCTCCTCTGGCTGAATCTGACTCCTCAATTCATCCCTGCCCATCTAGCAATATGGGATGCTTTCGCTGCTGCTTCCCTAGCAGACCATGAGATCAACCGATCCCATCTTCATCAGTACTCCTTGCTGAATTGAACTCTCCACGAGACCTCCAGATGGTCCCAAGTCTTCATCTCTGTCCTCCTGGCAGTTCAATACGCTTTTGCTACCTCTCTGGCAGTCTCTGAGATCCTCAGTTGATATCTGATCATTCTCTTCACCGAGAATGTCTTCAATATTTGGTTCACAGATGTAAACCATCTCCTCCCTTTCTATGGGCCTGATGTTTTCAACATACCTCAGCCATCTCCTTAACAACCTACGCTGTCTTCTATCCATCAACTCCCTGACTGGCCATTTCATCTTCGACATTTTCATGGGCCATTCATATACCCATCTCAGCTTCCTATTCTGCCGCATCTTAAATTTGAGCTCCTCCATCTCTCTCTTTATGTCAGCGAGCTCTTTATCCATTTCTGCTACGCTCATCAGCTTTTAGCTCTTCCTTTCAGGAGTTTTATGGCCTTCAGTAGACATGTTGTTGTTTCTATCTGTCTCCCTAACAGATCTACTACTGTCACTCTTGAAATCCCGAGTGCTCAGTTTCATCATCCTACAGTATCCCTCTGACTGTCTATGGACTGCTGCCTACCTGCAAACAAGTCCTCACAGAGTCCTCAGTAACTTTGTCTTCTTCCAGCTTCCTCTGTCTGTAATATACAAACAGATTTCCCTCTCCGATACCACCTGATGCAAAGAGACCCACCCATGTACCCTCTCGCACTCTCCCGCTTCACAGGATCGTTCTCAAAATCCCCTTTCTGGTGAGCCGAATTGGCTCTTTGGATCCCTAAGTGGAATCCCTGTTCAATCAGCCAATCCACAGGTCTGTTTCCTGCTCCTTAAGGTTTCCTACCTTAACCGTGAACACTTTCCCCACAGGAAAACTGTTATCGGGGTTCGGGTTTTCACATCTCCTGCTATCGAGAGTTTCACACCTCTCCAATCTCCGATTTCCGATGAGCTCTCCTCACACGCTAGTCACCCTGAGCTTGGCTCCCGTCGCATGTGACCACGTGCCTATGACCGTGACCTTACCTCCTTCGGGGTTTTCTCCTACTGGATTTTTGGCACTTCTGATGTCGAAATGTTCATATCGCCAAGACTCACGATTCCCCGATTTGCGATGCACCTTTGACCCCGCTAGCCCTCCTGGCTCCTTCCCCAACCGATATGACCATCACTCCACAACCTCAGCCATATCCTGTCGGGGTTTCAGGGTTTGCGATGCCGATGTGCATATGCCCACGGGATTCCCAATATGCCGACCCCGACTTCCTCCCGATTCCTTACAGCTGGCCTCCACTATGCCTCTGTCCTCCTTCGCTGCGATGCTGACAGTTGTACCCCACTCATCGGGGTTTCGCGGATCACGATTTCACAATACACGAACCACTCATCATTGGGATTCCTAATCCTTCGATTCCTGATATGCCGATGAAGTCTTCTGACGAGCTTCCCTCCCTGGTGATGCTCGATCGCTGCCATGTGTCCTTCTGGGTGGACGATATCGATCCTGTCGGGATTTCGCTACTCGCAACCTCCAGCACTTGATTCTTCAACTCCCGAGTCCCGCTGTGCCGAGACGCCGGTATCCTGCTGTCGCGCTCTCGCAAGCTCGCGTCCTTGCAAAATTTTATGCAATCCCCTGCAACTCCAAGTCACGAACCTCTGAGTTCGCGATATGTCCAGGCCACTTGACGTTGACTCCCTATGAGAGTTGACCTTCCGACACCCGTCCCTCTGAATGGATGGTTCAGATCTTGTCGTCTCTTCGTCCCTCGTGTAGTTGAAAAGCTTCCCCTTCTTTCATCTGATGTCGAGTCCCGATGTGGGAAATTTCGTGACCCATGTCCACTCCCAGATGAACAGTCCCGATCAAATATCGCTAATTCGGGGTTTCTGAGGTTGAATGACTCTCTTCATGTCCTCGATATCCCTGATGCGCCGATATCCCGATGGCTCTGAACGCCCTCGCAGCTTCTGCAGATCTGACATCTGTTGGTGATCCTGCACCAGATCTAACAGCTCAGACCTGTCTTCTTGTGCGCTCCTCCTCCTGAGACTATCCTCCGCTCAACTCCTCCCGATCTAACGGCTGTCGGGTATTGAGTGAGATCCGACGGCTCTCGGTCTCTTCCTACTTGTGCACTCCTCCTGAGCTTCTTCTGGACGTAAGCTCCTCGACAGTCCATATCTCTCTATCCGCCGATCCAACGGCTGCTGTCGCTCCCTCCTAAAATTCGTGCGTTCTTCCGAGACTTGGAATAATTTCAACCTTTCAAATGTCTCGACCTTTGCCTGCTCCTCTGAGGGCCCCATGATCTCGAGTCTCGTCGTGCGCGTACAAGCGCTTACTCCTCCTAAGATTTTCTTCTTCTATCGAATCCTCTAAGGATTCCTCCGACTCCTACACTCCTTCCAGAGTCTTCACGCACCACGGTGATATCTCTTCCGAGCTTGCGTAAACACTTAGACCCCTTGGGGGATTTTTTCTTCTTCCTCCCTCGGATGGAGAAATAAACGGATGCCTTCCTGGCTATCCTTCGACTCAAGCAACCTCTGACTGAGTTTCTGGGTATTCAGTAATCCTGTGAGAATCCCTCAGTGGACTCTTCTTTCAAATAGC
This sequence comes from Picea sitchensis, assembly GCA_010110895.2. Classification (NCBI taxonomy): domain Eukaryota; kingdom Viridiplantae; phylum Streptophyta; class Pinopsida; order Pinales; family Pinaceae; genus Picea; species Picea sitchensis. Next base: position 180,201 of record SNQJ01S0012066.1, on the reverse strand, counting down.
AGAACTCAGAGAGTTCTCTTCTCCTGTGTTGTCTGCACATTTTATCAACGCCCTCTTGGCGGAGTATCTTTCCCCACAGAACGTTTAGTAGTTCTGTTCCTCCTGTGCACCCTGTGCACTTTCTCAATGCCCACCTAGCAGAGCTTCTCAGAATCCTCTGTGATTCTGGTCTTTTTTCAACTCTCAATGGAGTTCTTCTCCAATGCAACTCGTGCGTATGCTCAATGCCCACTTGGCAGAGCTCCTACATAATCCTCAATGATTCTTTTGGCAACTGTGTCTCAGGCACACAGCCTTGCCTCTTGAGGTATTCAACAACCTCAAAGGTCTTTCCCTGAATTGTTGATTCCAGTCCTATGCCTCAGCACGTCTCTGTCTGACTCCTCAGATTTCAGAAGTGCATCCTTCTGTGCACGACTATCAAAACCTCAACATTCTATCACACCCTCCTGGTGTGAAGCCTCAAAGACCTCAACCTGAAATCCAACAAACCCTGCAATCTCACCCACATAATATACATTCACAACATATCAGAGAACACCATACAAACATCCATTAACACACAGAAAATGCAGGAAAACTGCTCTGTTATATATTAATAATGGCAACAATGCCTGTATCTTTACAATGGTATTTCTGATCTCTCTCTCTCTCTCTTACAACCACTTCTCTCTCTTTCAAAATGAGATCTGAAATCTCTTTTTACCTGAGGGCTCATTCCTCCAGGTTCATCTACCCTATTTAATTACATTCAATGGCTGTCTAGTCTTCTTATTCAGAACTAGATCTCAGTCGATCTTGGCATTAAAGTCGATCCTATCTAACGCCTGCTCAAAGGCACGACTTCCCTGGCTCACTAGCCTAAGTATTTAAATTACATTCATTACTAATTTAAATGAGGCTGCGCCTCTCTTTCAGCTCTGAATGCATGCGTGCTGATGTGGCTGGATGGCTAGCTAGCTGTGTGGAGAGATGCTCCTGCATCACTTGGAGTCATCGTGAGCGACTGTCGCAGTCTGCCCTCATGGCATCGTGGATCCTCTCAAACTAGGTAATCGTTAACCTACGGTTCGAGCCACGACGGGAGTGCTAGTAGGTTGTGGCAGGGTTGTTGTACACACCTCTCCCTCAACCTCTCTAGTAATCGTGTTTGGCACCTTTACTCCATATGTGAGTATGTTCGGCAAGCTATCGTCAGCCTGCATCATCAAAAATCATGTCAGAACATGTCCACATCATATCATCTAGTCAAATGTACTAAAATCACAGTAAAACAATCAAACCCCCAATAGCACACTCCCTAACTCGATCTGGAGTCCAAGGGGTTTCGTCGATCCCTCTGCATCCTTAAGGTCCAAAGCCCTACACACTCAGTAAAACCGAGTCAATAACACCTATCTATGTCAAAGCAGTAAAACATCATGTCATCTATCATAATGCATCATAATTAAGGACAAGAGTTTTAATATCATAATAGTCCAGATCTCTTGCGAGCAAGTGTCCTCAAAGAATAAGTTTTCTCAGTGTGCCAGAGTGGGATGTTACAACCCATCATGAAGGAAATCAACAAGATTCTAAAATTCAATAATGAACACAACATATCCATTCCAAACCTTATACTACATAGGATAGAGGTGAAAATCAATGAATATGTTCTTATGAATTCATCAATATTATTCAATGAAATTAGAGCCTAATTCAAATCAAGTTGGAATCAGGTGAAAAGAAATTAAACAAATTGCAAGTAAAATTTCCAATTTAGAAGGATATGTTATAGTCATAAATTAAGACCTTATTCTATAATACCAAGAAGAATTGAGATAAGAAGTCCAAAAATTCAAATATGCTAGGAAATAAGGTAAATGAACAATAATAAGGAATAAAAGAGTAAAGGATGAATAAAGGAAAGTTCGAAAGAAACAAATAGGGATTAGATAAACTAAGGATCTTGACATGGAATTGCCAAGGATTTCATTGTAGGAGCGTGGTAGGATATGTTAGATATCCACCTCAATTGATACTATATTTATTTATGAAATATGTCAACATGGAGAATGACAACTCATCCTTGATTTACATAGATATACTTTTCTCAATTTGAATTTTTTTAATATATAGGAATAAGTGGTATATTTCACTACATTAGAATAAGCTTACATCTAATATTAAAGTGTATACGAGTGATCCATATATATTTAATATATCTATATTAATATCACTTCCAAAATATAATGATATTGTTTTCCTTACTATTCATTACTTTTTTACTTTCAACTTTACCTTCTACAAGAACCTTGATCTTGAAATTGGCCACCCTTTTACAAACTTAGATAATATTATTTCTACCTTGGAAGTAAAGTAGATTTTCTTCTTGGATATTTTAATGTTATACTTGATAGGGATCATTCCAATATTCTAAATCATCATTCTAATCTCAATCCTCATGGGTAGAAGTTGATTCTAACCTATCCATTAGATATAAAATAATCTGTGAAGATATTGAAATGAGTTGTTATGGAATTGAGATTTTTAGGATGGCCTATTTGCATGAGTTGATCATTTTTAGTTTGTTGGATCTTCGACATGATTTTCACTTTATGAATTTCATTCATGTGAAATGTAGAAGTGTCATTGAATATGTCATTTCTATATTTATTTATGAAATAAAATTGAGAATATGTCACCACTCGATTTTTTTTTATCAATATGAAGAATTCTTATTTTCTCAAAGGATTTATAGGGGTTTATCAATTATGATATAAAATATGACACTCTAATATAGAATTTATATCTAAAAGTTCATTTCAATTATTTTTGTTCTTTGGAAAATATTCTTAAAAATCGTATATCACAAGAAAATACTATATTTCAAACCCATAGTATGATTTAGAATGTAAAATTGCAATAAGAATTATTAGAAGAGTCTTTAATGAAACTAAAAAAACTACAACCAATTATATTTAACATAAAATCAAGATAGATTCATATAATTATTTAAAAAGGAACACAAATATTTTGGGCTAGCATCATCAATGTTAACATAAAAGACTATATCTCCTACCTTCAAAAATTTATGTTCCACCCATGTTCCATGCCACTACACTAATTTATTTTTTCTCAATTGAAGGTAAAAAGTTTCACTAATTTTATAAAAATCAAAGGAAAAAAAGATGAGATCTTATTAAAACTTGGTAGTATGGCCCTAATGCCTCATACTAATCATCTTTTCAATCAATTTCTCAAGAAAGGATTCCCTAAAAAATGGATTGAAGTTTTAGTTGTCCTTATATACAAATTCAAAATAGAGGATGGTGAGTAGAATTATCTAACTATAATTATTATCCTTTTTTTATAAAGTTATATGACTTGATTATTTAATGAAAATTCCATAAGTGACTTGAGGAAAATAATAAAAGTATGAAAATCTCAAGGGTATTTTCAGGTGGTTAGAAGGATGATAAATTCTTAGAGGAAAAGAGATCATTGGCTTAACATAGTAGAACTTCAAGAGGCATCATTATATTAACATGGTAGCACTTCAAGAGATCATTAGATTAACACTAGCGGATTTCGTATTGCACATATATTTCTATAGAGGATTTCATATACTTGTTGGAAAAATGGGAAGAGAATAAGGGGCATGGACTTGGATAAAGGAGAGTGTTTGAGTTAGAACAGAGAGGAAAATATTATAAAAGTAGCACAACCACCTCTCAAGTTCGACTCTGTGCCACAAAATAAATCCCCAAACAATGTGAAAAGATCCTTGGAAGAGGAAAAAACATGCGAATAACTATAGCGCACCACATACAAGTCATTAGAGGAAGCACACGTGTGCAAGGAGCTATAACGCGCAACATAGAGATCACTAGAGGAAAATCGTGTATGCAAAGAATTATAGAGCATGAAAAAATATCATTGGAGGAGGCTTAGGTATGTGAATAAATATAGTGTGTGACATAGAGGTTTTTGGAATAAATTTGCATGTGTGAAGAAGAAGAATGAAATCACATCAATAAATCACATGAGAAGACAATGAAAAAACGTTGCACAATCTACATAGGATGGAAGCCAAAGAGTAAACTGCTTTCTCATATAGTTTCAACAAAATATGTTCATCATATGGTCCAAGAAGAATTTTTGGGATAATAGACTCTTAAAGACTGAAAGAATTAATACATAAATGATAGCAATTAACCATGTATTGATAAAACAGACTAACGCTAATTTAAATCAATGCATTCAATTAATTAAATAATATGAAGATATTATAATGAAAATAAAACCATTTTACTCACATGATAAAAGCCATTAAGCAATCTAGAATTTCATATTCTTCTTCGAAAATACTTGTCCATTCTCCCAAAATTCCAACCGTCCATTACTCCATTTGAAAAGAAAAAGATACAAATTAAATAATATACAAAAAAATAAAGGATCAAAATCCTCCTCTAGATTTCTTGTCTCCCTTGGCTCTGAACTTTCTCATATATTTATACAATGAATGAACAGTCTGGGAGTCACTAATAATTTCTGCCACTTGAAATTTGTCTCATAAAGAGCCACAAATATCTCTCAAATTGTGCATTTGTTTGCGAAAATCCATCCATGTAAGCTAAATGGGTCCATTATGCAGAAGATTTTTCAGTCGTTTCTTCAGATTCCTTATTGTTTGGCTGAAACAAGTCTTGCAAAATTGTCTGTCTGTTCTTGAACGCATTTCCAAATCTTATCTGTTGTTTGCTCATAAATTATTTGCAATAATCCAATATTATTTTGGATCAATTATCTTGAATGTATTTAGATAATAAAATGAAGCCATGATCAGATATGTACCAAATAAATGATAATAGAAACTTGTGAAACAAAAAGAAACCAAATTAATAACCTAAAAATTGTGAATAGAACAAAACCTAGAACAATAAAATTAAAATGAATTTAAACTAACTATAAGTTCTAAACAAACATTTTTTATATTTTCCTTTCAAATATGATCTTAAAATTCTAGAAGCTTCAAGTTGATGAAGAGGAGAAAAATATTAATTTTGGGTTTTCACAAAATCAAACAAATGATAGATAATTCTTTTTTTATTATTTTATTTTTATTTTGAAATGAGATTCAAACTAACAAAATAATTTAATTAACTAAACCTACCAAATGATTTTGTGAAAATGTTTGTTAATGAGAAAACAAAACGACGTTGTTGGGGCCCAACAAATGGCGACTTACTGGGTGAAGCAGTTATCTCTGACCTATTAAAATTTCATCGCAGTGAAGAAGAATAAGACTTGGATATAATTTTAAGTTTTCTCTGAAACAAATCCACTTTAATATTACACAATATTAAGACTAGCTCAGATTTATAGAAAAATATCAGAAAAGAAGAAAATAATGCTTTTACAGAGGATTATAACCTGAATTTGTGTTTTAATCAAAGAATCACGATGTTTATAAAAGGACTTCAATATCGCTTATAGAGTCACTGCTGCCAGCAAGTGTCCGTGGTCTCGACAAGGATGTCATTTAACCCACTCAATTGTTTTAATCCCATCCAATAGTTGTATCCACATGATGTATACTTCCATAAAAGTTAATTTAAAAGCATATACATGCTACCTCTCGACCCGACATTGCTTTGTTGCCAGTATGCCTATTCAGTACCCAAACAAAGTTGTCTTGGTATCATGTGTGCATTTACCTGCTGCCAGCGATCATGTTCAGTACTCCGAGGGGTTTACACACACTTCCCACACTCAAGTGCTTCCAACCCTCTTATGCCACTTTTAAATAATAATAAAATTATAGATTTATTGATGACAAAGAGAGCGGGGTGATACTGGAGGTTAATTGCAATACAGGTGAACAATTGTTCATTTTTTAAATTTTTTTTCTTTCAAAACTGGAAGGTTTATCATGGTTTAGAGATTTCATATTTTAGTTAAGAAATCATCTAGAGACTGGGGAAGAACTTAAAAGTGATATTTTAAGAATATGGATGGTGTAAAAAGTCTAAGGATAATCATAATTCCAAAATATCTCGACACATTTCATGGGTAATACACTGACAAAGACCATTTAGGATTTCATAGTACTCTACTGACTTACAAATCAATTATCTGAGATGAACCTTAACATTAGAAACTGTTTGAACTTTTTCAAATTGATTTCAAAAACATAAGTCTTGAAATGAATGCTTCCTTTGACAATCACTCTTTGATCATAAATATAATTATTCAAAAAGACAGACAAGAAGAAAGTTCAATCAAAGAAAGAAAAAAAAAACAAACACAGAACAAACCAAATCAGATTTTATTAATGGGATTCCAAATCAGAAGTATATCAAACAAACAAAATCGAAATAGAAAAAGAACAGTTTCAGAAACAATTTTGGCCAAAGATAAACACGAGCTTTGGGATCTACTAGCATCCCATTGTAAAAGGAAGAACTAAATCATATAAAATCTCATGTGCAAGCAATTTCTTTTCCTAATATAGTGATGCATAAGATGTTACATTGACCAAGCATTATTATTAAAAATAACAGAGACTAAAAGAAAAAAGAAAAATCCTTATTAAGCTGAGTGCAGTCCTACTCGTGGCACCTTGGGTCAGGGTTGAATTTGGGTGAATTGATAGTTTAAATTTACTGATCTCTTTACTTTCCATTTTAAAATTTCCATGATAATAATGCGTTTTCGAAAATAAATATTCAACAGAAAAGAAAAGAGAAAGGATTAAACTGTACTTCCCTCACAACATTCATATTATGGTTCTCTTGGTGTACCCACTTGTGTTCATAACTACATTATTACAAAAAGAAACATTGAGAAAGAAAAATAAAGGAAACCTACTCCTAAAAATACTCTAACTACTAAACAAATCAGAATACTAAGTGAAGTCATGCTTCCAATGTAGCCATCAGAGTAACTCCAATCCTGCAAAGACAAAGAAATTTCCAATTAGTAAGATGGATTGAAGTATGTCAGAAATAAAAATAAATACATCATACTTCCCTTTAACTTTATGTTCTTCATTCATAAACAAAGTAAGTATATCCTTACCATTCTGTCGAAATTTTTTAATATATGAACCCTCCGGCCAATATGCAATTTTTTCATGATACAGATCACAAAAGCATGGAAGAATGTAACTAGATTAAGAAAACTTGCCAAAATTATGGGGACCTGACATAACCATCGGCCAAGATGGAAATTCCCCATTCTCTTGACAATTCTCCACCCATTCACGAATTTCTTCGCATGGAGGATATGAAAAAAACACGTCATGATTACCCCCTATATTTTCAATAAGAAACAAAGTAAGCATGACTTTACCATTACTCTGAAGATTTTTTAGATATGAATTATGAATCCAATCTTCAATCCTATCATGAAACTCAGAATCCAAATTATCACTTTGATGAGTAAGATCTACAATTGATAAACACATCGTACGGGGATTCATTATAGAAATCAAATTGTTGGTTTGAACATTCCTTTTCATGAGATGAATTGGTTCCAAATGTGCAGTAGAATTATGAGAATTTAATCTAATCAATGAATGAATATGAAGTATGGAATCTTTGATCTCCCTAATGAATGCATTTTCTTTTTCAAAAATAAATTGTGTAGAATCATCTTGCGACATATATTTTTCTCATGCGAGTGATGAAAGTGAAAGAGCGTCAAATTCGACTTCATAAATGTTGTGTTTGAAATTAATTTCACCAAATATTAACATATCAAAAATATTAGATTGTGATGGAAAAGAGTACGATACCGTGGGTAAAATACCATGCACAGCAGAATCTAAGAAGATATCAGGATATAAAGAGTAAAATGAATTAGAAATGAGCACATGAAAACATTCTCTTGAGCTATAATAATAACATTGGTATTATCAAGACATTCATCTTCATTTTCCTTTATACTTTCACTCTCTTTTGGTGATAAATCCTTCAACATAATGCGATCATTTAAATTTTCCTCCTGTATCATAGACAATTCAAAACATTCATGACAAACATCTAATCTTTCATGTGGATAAGGTATGATTTGTGGATGAAGGTTTAAGGTTTCTTCTTCCAATTGTATATTTACATCTCTAATCTATTTCATTGGAATGTTAGAATGATTAAGATCATTTTCATCACCTAAGTGTTCTTCAATAATTGAATCTAAGTACTTATTAGAGCAAGAGTTAGAAAAATATGGACATATACCTAGACCCACAATAAAATCTCCTTCCATGATAGTTGAGGATTGAAGATGCAAGGGTTCAGAGGAAAAAACAATTTGATTGTCAGTGAGAACATTTACAATAGATTCTACCTCCCTTTCTTGTTCAATGTTTTCTGATGAATTCCTCTCATCTTTCAAATAAATTTCATCTTGCAATTGGGTGTTAGGATTTGTAACTGATTCATTATTCAATATTGAATATGACTGGATGAAAGGGGCACAAGAATCAGAGAGGAGATTTAGTACAAATGACATGTCATCAAGATTAAATTTATAGAGAACATGATGGATTCTTGTTGAAAATCCTTCTGGAGATGAATCATCATTGATTAGTAGATCCTAAATTTTTTCACATACTCGATTGTAATCATAGACTTCAAAAGAATCTAAAAATTCCTCTACAAATTGAAACCAATCAATAATATGATATGCTGGAAAAGACTGAAACCAATTTTTAATCTGACCCTTGAAAGTAAAAGTGAACAATATGCATAAAACATTTAAATCAGAGATATCATGCTTGATGCATTTACACCAAAACTTGTTAAGATGGTCTTTTGAAGATACATTCCCCCCACCATCAAAGGTGATTTTGGATAATAGAGAGTGATGCAACACCCCCTGCCTCAGCAGGCTCTGCATGACCTCCCGGTCTTAGGATCATTCTCTTTTCACCCCAACCCGAAGCGACTCCTTTAGTTCCCTGTTGGAACCTTCAGAATTCGATCCACAGGTCCTTCAACTTCCCCACAGCCTCCGACACGACTGCGATCCTTTTTTCGAAATGGAAATTCGGTCTTTGGGACTCCGCGAGTCTTGATGTCAAGTTTCCTTAGCTCTTCAATTCCTGATGCCCAAAATTTTGATCTGTTGAATTGGCCTTAATGGTGGTTAGCTCCTGACCAAACCTCAGTCCATGTGACCACCTTCCCCATGAACATAGCTCACACACGTCGTGTTTCGCGACTTCAGGATTTTCAACACTCTGTGCCCCACTCCTTGTCTTTGGGATCTCCGAAATGACGAACCCCAAAATGCCGAAATGGCCAAAATCTGAGACCGCAGCCCCACTCCAACAATGCGTCACATTTCATGACTTTGGGAGTTTCAACGCAAAGTGCCCCCAGTTCCTTGTCCTCGGAACTTCTGAAAAGCCAAATCTTGAAATGTCAAAATTCTTTTCCAGAGGGAGATCAACGATTGTGAGCCTCCCTTGATCCAATGGCTTGGATCCTTTCGGGACTTCATGGGTCAAGAGTCTTGAACTCTTACCCTTTTCTTTCCTGATAGATGAAATACCGAAATGACCTTTCGGGGATTTTCATAATCCCTCAATCGTCACCATGTGTCCTCCTATTGGACGGTCCCTATACTCTCAGTATTTCGAGACTTGCAACCCCAATGACACTGATCCTTGTTCCTTCGAACTCCCGGTATCTCCCCGATCACTACCATGTGTCCTCCATAGATGGATGGCCCTGATGGCTTCTAGACTTCACAAGTTGCGAAGTCGAAAGACTCCTCTGTTCCACTCTTCAATGCCCGAACCCCTGAAATATGAGGATCTCGTGACATGCATCCTCCGCATATGGACGACTCTGATGTCTTCAGGACTTCGTGAGTCGAGACTTCCTATCTCCCGAACTCCTACATCTCTGTCTCCTGATATCCAAAACCTTGATGGGTCCTCGTATTACCGCCATGCATCCTTCGAGTAATGGATGGTATTGATTCCTTCAGGACTTTGAGGATCGAGAGATCGCGATGCAACAATTCCACGACCCCTTGATGCTCTAATCCCCGAACTCTAAAATCTCAATGTGTTCGTTGCTTTGGGACTTAGTGGGTTTTCTCCTCTGCATGTGAGGGTTAAACCGAGTGGTCCTTTCAATATATCCAAGGGCTATCGGCTATTTGAGCTATATCTGATGGCCCAAATATTCTCTCTTCCTCTTCACTCTCCTATGCTTCTTGGACGTGAAACTTCAACGATTCAGATATCTTCCTCTTTTCGATCCAACGATAGTTGTAGCTCCTCATTGAGATTACACTCCTTCTTCCTGAACCTGGAAGATTTCAAGTGTCCCAAAGGCCTCGGCCTTTGCTTCCTGCTATGAAGCCTGCATTTTTAGCTTCTATTCGCATTCTAAGGATGTTATCCCTCCTGAGCTCCTCGAATTCGAGTCCTCCAAAGAGTTCTCCCTGACCTTCTTCTCCTCTTGGCAATTGGCCCATGTGCGAAAGAATTGTCCTTCCTGAGATTTCTCAAACTCTGAACTATGCACTACTTACAGCTGTCGCTCTATGCTCAAAGGCACTTTTCCTCCTGAGCTTCTCCTCTCTAAAACCTTGAAAGGTTTTCCCCGACTTCTGCACTGGCTTGCAGAGTCTCTGCACACGAAGGTGCTATCCATCCTAATCTTGTCTGTTGCTCAGACTTCTAAGGGATTTAACCCTTTTTTCCTCTCTCTCAAATGGAGAATAGTATTCCCTTGTGGCAATTTCTTGCTCAAGCAACTCCTTGTTGAGCCTGCAGGGTGTTCAACAACTATGTGAAGGTCCTATTCCTTAGACGCTTCTCAGTTCCAGAACTCAAAGGAGTTGTCTTTGTGAACACAAGCACCTGTTCAATGCCCTCCTGGCAGAGCTCTATATAATCCTTAGTGATTCTGGTTTCCCTTTGAACTCACAGTAGAGTTCTCTTGTGCACTATCTGCACCTGCTTGATTCCCTCCTGACAGAGCTCTACAGAAACCCTCAATGTTTCTGTCTCCTACTATGTCCTCCTCTACACAGTCCCACCTCCAAGGTGTTCAACAACCTTGAGGTTTACTCCTGAGTCAATGACATCAGCTAGTGTGCCCTCCTAGCACATCTTTGTCTGAAATTCTGCAGAATTCAGAAGTGCACTATGCACTAGCTTTCAGAACCCACAGTGTTCTGTCACACCCTCTTGGCATGAAGCCTCAAAGAAATCCAAACCTAAAGTCAAAGAACCCACAGATAGAAGAACCTATCTATCCCTGCAAATGCACATATACAACATGTAAAGAACACACAAATACATTCATAAACACATAGACACACACAGAAACTCATGCAGGAAATATGCTCTTTATATTAATATGAAATTCCTCCTTTACAAGGTGTTCTTGAGCTTAGACTTTGACAGAGTCTCGGCTCCTTCTCTCCTCTCCTCTAACTCAAGCAAATCTCTCCTATCTCTCGACTCTACTCAAAACAAGATCAAAAGTTATTTTACATGAGGGGGCTCTTCGAGCTCTTCTCTCCATCTCACCTACCCTATTCAATAACATTAACTTTACATTGTATGGACTATCTAGTCCAGATCAGAACTATATCTAGCCTTACAACCATTTAATACAAATTTCAAATTCAAAATTTGAAACGAGAGGGTTGCGCCTCTCCTTCTTCATTGAATGTGTGTTGTGCTGGCTGGCTGGCTGGCTGGCACATGGCTGGCTTGGGAGCGATGCTCCTGCATCAAAGAGACTGTCTTGTTGGGAATATCAGGTAATGAGAAGTGGAAAGCATGTTCTAACACAGTGATTTAGGGAGCCATAGGAAATTAAATAAAATTGAAACAAAGACTCCTGCAAGGCCAGCTTGTCATTCTGGCTTTCCTTCTAGTGCATTTCAATATGATACAAAAGAAGAATTTTTAAATATGGAATTATGATAGAATGAGGGTTAAAACATTTAATCATTAAAATTACCTTGGCCGTCCTTCTAGAGTCGTTTGTTGACGGGAGTTTATGACACACCATCAATGGGAAGGGAAGATCTGATCCAGGGTTGTCTATTTAACCCAAGTAATTTGGTATAATCTACCCTGATGGGTTTTATGGATCTGTTAGCCAACCAAGATCCTAAAACAACTAAAATATGTAGACTAACTAAAGATACAACTCTAACAATCAACACTTTTATTACATATTCTTAACTAACAGTGTTGATGTACACTAGTTATATACAATTTATAAGGTTTAAGTAAAGCCTTGTGAAAATAATTGTTTTAAGATAATGTATCTAAACAAGATTAAATATAAACAAAATTATTCTATTACTCTAAATACCAAACTAATAAAGAATGAATGAATAAGATTGCAAATGATATAAGGAAAATAGACAAAGTAAATTAACGTTTAAATGATGCAATCACTATTCATTCACAAATGAACAACTTAAATAAATAATAAGCTAACTAACCTCTCACTGATCAGTAGTAATAACCTAAATTCATCTCTCTGTATTTGTATGACCTCCTCTTAGCTTGTGTCAAGTATAAACCTATGAAAAAATCAAGCATAATACTTCCTGAAGAAATTCAAGGAAGTGTTTCATATTCTGGAGCGAGCTTATGACGACAAAAGGACAAATAATTATATATCATGTGACCTTGAAATGTCCAATAACTAAAAATGAAAGAAATTCCAATTCTCAGGAATGGTGTTACCATCTATCTAGCATCAGATGTAAACTCAAAATACTTGAATAGATGATCAGTCACAGATATAAACTAAACCAAAAGATAATGAACATCATAAAGAAAAGCATGATATAAAATATTATGTGCAGAACTGACTAAAGCTAATTCGACACAGATAACATTTCACATCAAGAAATTAAATGAGAAGACAATGAAAAAACACTTCATAGTCTACATAGTATGAAATCCAAAGAGTAAACTGCTTTCTCATTAAGTTTCAACAAAATATGTTCATCATATGGTCTAGGAAGAAGTTTTGGGAAAATAGACTCTTAAAGATTGAAAAAATTAATACATAAATGATAGTGATTAACCATGTATTGATAAAATAGACTAAAACTAATTTAAATCAATGCATAATCAATAACTCAAAGAATATGAAAATATTATAATGAAAATAAAACCATTTTACTCACAGGACAAAAACCATTAAGCAATCTAGAATTTTATATTCTTCTTCAAAAATATTCATGCATTCTCCCAAAGTTCCAACCATTTGTTACTCCATTTGAAAGGAAAAAGATACAAAATAAATAATATACAAAAAAGAAAGGATCAAAATCCTCCTTTGAATTTCTTGGCTCCCTTGCCTCTGAACTTTCTCATATATTTATACAATGAATGAACAATCTGGGTGTCACTAATAATTTCCGCCACTTGAAATTTGTTTCGTAAAGAGACAAATATCTCTCAAATCGTGCATTTGTTTGGGAAAATTCTCGGGCGTAAGCTCAATTGGTCCATTCTGCAGATGATTTTTCAACCGTTTCTTCATAGGCTGAAACAAGTCCCACAAAATCGTCTGTTTTTTCTTGAATGCAATTTGAAATCTTATATGTTGTTTGCTCATAAATTATTTGTAGCAATCCAATATTATTTTGGATCAATTATCTTGAACATATTTAGATAATAAAATAAATTCATGATCAGATCTGTACCAAATAACTAATAATAGAAACATGTGAAACAAAAAGAAACCAAATTAATAACCTAAAAATTGTGAATAAAACAAAATCTAGAACAATAAAATTAAAATCAATTTAAACTAACTATAAGTTCTAAACAAACATTGTTTATATTTTCCTTTCAAATATGATCATAAAATTCTAGAAGCTTCAAGTTGATGGAGAGGAGAAAATAATTTATTTTGGGTTTTCACAAAATCAAACAAATGATAGATAATTCCTTTTTTTATTATTTTATTTCTATTTTGAAATGAGATGAAAACTAACAACATAATTTAATTAATTAAACCTACCAAATGATTTTGTGAAAATGATTGTTAATGAGCAAAAGACGAAAACATAATCATAATTTAAACGAAAATAATTAATTGATAAAAATTAAAGTTTTCGTTTAAATTAAGATTTCTATATTCTTCTCTCCCTCATTCAAATTTGATCAAATGTGAACAAATGTCATAGAAAAGACGTGTCGTAATAAAAACTGCCAAATTATGAATATTGTCCATCAACATCAAAACAAAATGCCATTTAAATTTCATGAAATTCAAACCAAAGAAAAGAAAAGAATATAAAATCAAACCAACCTCGAAACAAAGAAAACCAATACCAATATAATCAAGACAAATGGAAACAAACGAAGAATCCAAGTAAAATTTTGAGGGACCCTAGGTTTTGATTAAATAAATGAAGGGGGTTGTTAGGGCCCAACAATTTTTTACAAGAATTTCATATAGTCAACAAGTATAATAAGGGTATCATAAACAAGTTAGTAGACATTCTTTCACGACCACCCACATCCAATAGTATATCTTTTGGGACTCTGATGCACATGGATCATTTTATCCATGATCCATACAAATATGTATACATAGAAGATGATGACTTCAAGGAGGTGTTTTAGTAGCTACATGGCCAAATTCATATAGAAGAATTTGATGGAAAGGTTGATGAATGGCTTACTCTAAAATCTCAACAATATTTTTGTTCCTAAAGGTGAAATATTGTAGCTTATCATAGAGTCTCACACCTCTAAGGTTGTAGGACATTTTGGTTTTGGGAAGACACTTTGCAACTTACCGAGGTATGTGTATTTTCCTAGAGTGTAAGAATATGTAGAACAATATATTAGAGGATGTATACTTTGTTTTACCAACAAACCCAACAATAGGAATCGACGTCTATAACATCCCTTACTTGTACGCACTCGAACTTGGGAAAAAAATTCCATCAAGTTCGAATCCAGAGGGGGGTAGGGTATGTATACCTCCATAGACTTTACCAGTCAAATGGTTGGGCATAGGGGGGGGCCTTGTCCCACAAACAAGGGGGTATCATACACCAATTTGTTATCTAGCTTGGCTATGACCTTAAAATTGGATTATTATTATTATTATTATTATTATTATTATTTGTGGGAGGTTTACCAACCACACAGAAGGGACATGGCTATTTATTTGTGGGAAAATATGGACACTAAGTTGAAGAGGTATAAATCCTTCCATCCATAGAAAAATGGGAAGATTAAAGTAGTGAATATGACTTTGGTGCAACTTTTGAAGGGTTACAATCAGATGCATCCAAATAATTGGGATGAAAATATTATCTATATACAACACTCTTATAATAGATCATTCCACACTTCTACTAGTAAGTCACCTTTTGAAAATTTATTTGGGTATTTTCCACCTTCACCTTTAGATGTTGTATATGGATAACAAGGAGGATTGAGGAAGGACCTCACATGAGAGGCATTCAAAGATTTTTTTTTTTTTAGAATATCGGGGAGGTCCATTTGAAACTAAAAGAGACATCGAAGAAGTCATAGGGGAAGTACAAGGCTAGACATGACCAACTCATAACATAGATAACATCTAGAGTGGGAGAGAAAGTATGGTTATAATTGAAAGGGAAATGATAGAGGTTCTTGGTAAGAACATCGAGGCTATGTGGTATTCTCCTCTTGAGGTATTGGAAAAGGTAGGATATAAAACCTACATACTCAATCTACCCCCATACATTCACAATTACTAAGTAGTGAATAAGGAGACTCTAAAACTCTATGAGACTTCCATGTTGGATCAACAAGAGGAGAGAGTACTACCTTTCATAAAGGAATTATCACTATATGATCAGGTAAAGTCGGAAGATGACACCATTTTGCAGAATTGGTCCTTAACTACAAGATAGGGGCAACATGAACTTTGGAATATTGGGTTGAAAGGACAACCTTCAGAAAATGCAAACTGGTATTCAAGGGAGAATATAGAGGAAAATTTTCCTCAACTCATTCAGTAAATATTTTTGGGACCAAAAGCCTCCCTAAATGGGGAGGTATGATTCATATTATATCATTATATTATTTTTCATGTATGTTGATGTTTTTTGCAAGATACCAGATATATAAAATATTCAGAACAGAAATGAAATGCTAGAAATGACAGAATAATAATAAAATATCCAGCATAATCTTCACAATACACATAAATGATATACGAAATAGCAACAGAAAGAGCACTTTGATTCAGATAGCAATGTTCACAGGCCTCTTCAAGGGGGAAACCTCCAGTCAAGCAGCGCTCTGTTACAATAATCTCCAAGCTAGGGTTTTCATACCCTCGACCCTTATTTATACTAAATATGTCTATTAAGAGAAGCATCTAGAGGAAGATCCTTCTAGAAGCGGAAGCTTCTATTAG
>SNQJ01S0012066.1:133419-150870 GCA_010110895.2 Picea sitchensis | reverse complement strand
TATTGATGCCCAGAAGAAGAAGTCGGCCCAATTAGACTGGCCAGGTCGGCCCCAGTTAGACTGGCCAGTCCACTATAAATACAGGGCACCAGTTTCATTATTTGTCATCTCAACAGTTGCAGTGAGAGCAATATCTACGCAGGTAGTTGCAGACAGCAGTAGTTTGGTGCATAGGTTTTCTGGGAGAGCTGGAAAGTGGTGCACTAGCTTCTGGGTGGGATCATCTATTCATTTTAGTTTCTATTCTTTTTCTTGGTGCATTTATCCTCTCTTGGCTATAGATTGCAGCCGGAATTCTCTTCTCGATCAAGGTCAAAGTGCTCAGAGGGTGGCTTAAGGCCTGTGGTTGGGTGACGAGGTTATCGTCAATAGTTAAACGAGCACAATCCTCTATATTCTAACAGTTTCAACATGGTTTTGACTTACAACAATCTAGGAATATAACTAATATCAAACCTTCCATTATAACCTTGGATTTCCTATACGACTATACATATTCAATGATACTACAATCTAAACAAAAAGATAATTTCAAAATAAAAATCATAATAAATTACTAATATATGTGTTGATATTAATATCTGACATCCAAACTTGCATGCATAGTATCGAAGAAAAAAATAAACTAAAACTAGTAGAAGTAAAAGGAAAATTAAAATAAGAAGTGGAAAAACAAAAAGAAATTGAAAATAGGGTGTGAAAACTATTATAATACTTGAAAGAGGACAACAAAAATATTTTAAATATATATTCAAATCAAGTTGGAATGAAGTGAAAAGATTTTAAACAAATTGCAAGTAAAATTTCCAATTTAAAAGGATATGGTATAGTCATAAATTAAGACCTTATTCTACAATACCAAAACGAATTGAGATATGAAGTCCAAAAATTCAAATATACTAGGAAAAAGTTAAATAAACAATAGTAAGGAATAGAAAAGTAAAGGATGAATAAAGGAAACTTCGAAAGAAACAAATAGGGATTAGATAAACTAATGATCTTGACATGGAATTTCAAAGGATTCCATTGGAGGAAGGGTGGTAAGATATGTTAGATATCCACTTCAATTGATCCTATATTTATTTATGAAATATGTCAACATGGAGAATGACAACTCATCCTTGATTTACATAGATATACTTTTCTCAATTTGAAAGTTTTACATATATAGGAATAGGTGGCTTATTTCACTACATTAGAATAAGCTTACATCGAATATTAAAGTGTATAAGAGTATCCATATATTTAATATGTCTATCTTAATATCACTTCCAAAATATAATGATATTGTTTTCCTTACTTTTCCTTACTTTTTTACTTTCAACTTTACCTTCTACAAGAATCCCGATCTTGAAATTGGCCACCCTTTTACAAACCTAGATAATGTTATTTCTACCTTGGAAGTAAAGTAGATATTCTTCTTGGATATTTTAATGTTATACTTGGTAGGGCTCATTCCAATATTCTAACTCATCATTCTAATATCAATCCTCATGGGTAGAAGCTGATTCTAACCTATCCATTAGATATAAAATAATCTTTGAAGATATTGAAATGAGTTGTTATGGAATTGAGCTTCTTAGGATGGCCTATTTACATGACTTGATCATTTTTAGTTGGTTGGATCACGGAGATGATTTTCACTTTATGAATTGCATTCATGGGAAGGGTATAAGTGTCATTGAATATGTCATCTATTCATTCATTTATGAAATAAAATCGAGAATATGTCACCTCTCGATTTTTGTTTATCAATATGAAGACTTCTGATTTTCTCAAAGGATTTATAGGGGTTTATCAATTATGATATAAAAGATGACACTTTGTAACATCCCTCTCTTACGCACATTGAACAAACTTATTCTTTGAGGAGACTTGCTTACAAGTGATCTGGATTATTATACTATTGGTTGTTGATTATGATTATGAGGCATTATGGATGTGATTATATGTTATTTTCTGTATTTACATAGACATGTGCTATTGACTGGGTTCTCCTGAGTGTGCAGGACTTTGGACCTCGAGGATGAAGAGGCATTGATGAAACCCCTTGGACTCCAGATCGAGTCAGGGATTGGACTATGGGGTTCCATTGTTGTTGATATGACATATGCACATCTGATTAGATGCTATGCTGATTGATTTTATTTCTGACCTAATTCATTAGTGATGAAGGTTGACGATAGCTTGTCGACCAGACTCACATGTGGAGTAGAGGGGTCATGCACGAAAACCAGAGATGTTGAGGGAGGCGTGTGAATAGTAGCCCTACCACAACCTACTAGCACTCTCATCGTGGCTCTAACTATAGGTTATCGATTACCTAGTTCGAGAAAACCCATGATGGCGTGAGGGCACACTGCGACAGTTGCTCACTATGATTCTAAGGGGCACACAATAAGGTAGGGGCCTTATTCCTTAGAGTCCCTTAGTCTCCCATAAGATCACCTGGTGGAGTATTGACTCCAAGGGTTTTTGATGTCTACCAAGTTAGTCAAGAGGCGAGTGGCACCCTTGGAGCATGTAGTGCGTCCTGAAGGGCATGTCGCACGAGAAAAATGATAAGAGGTGAGTGACACCCTTGGAGCACGTAGTGCGTCTTGAAGGGCACATCGCGCAAGAAAAACAAAATGAGGCGAGTGTAGCCCTTGGAGAACCTAGCGCATCTTGAAGGGAATTGTCGTGTTGTTAACTAATCAGTGAATAAACCTATATGTCCTTAGAACGAATGATGTGATAAGAAAGATTTAAGAACAATTTCCCTAATAAAAATGTCGTCCAAATTAGGAAAATAAAATCTAGGTCTAAATGATACTTGTGGTCAAATAATAATACTAATAAATCATTAAACATGTGACGAGAAGGGGGTAATCAATTAAATTAATTTATTAAAATCAAATTAATTTGGGGGATTAAATTTTTAAAAAGGGGGGAAATGATTGTTTTGTTACATATGCTAGTTAAAATTTATTAATTAAAAATAAAAAGGGGAAAAGGTAATTTTATACACTTGTTGATTTGAGTTTTAGATAAAAAGGGAAAAAAGAGGGAAACTTAAAAGAATTAGGAAACTAAGGGAAAAAGGGGGAAACATAAAGAAAAATGGAAACATAAGGAAAAAGTAGAATGACGAACTTAGTAAGGAATCTTTCCTTTAAGACTTTCTAAATTGAACTCAGCTAGGAATTTAGTAATGGCGTAAGTCATTAAATTGTGTAAGGGAATATGGGGACACCTAGGAGTGATTCTAGGAATTTGTTTAGGTGGGTGAGGGAAATAGGAGTAGTTAAATAATTAATGAAATTAATTTCTGGTGCAACTAAGGGGATGTGTGACATGTGTACAGGGGAGGTTTTTCTGATTTAAATTATTGAAAAATAAATTAAATGGGATTTTTGGAAAGAAATCACTTAGAAACCCTATATAAAGGATGGAGGAGGAGGAGTATGGATGTCTTATTTTATGTGTAAGGCTATGTTGCAGAATTTTTGTCTTGAATGACTTATCTTGTGGGAGTTGGGATACCTAACTTGGGTAACGAGTGGTAGCTCGAGTTTGTGAGGCGATTTGGTTACTAGTTGTTCTTGGGTTTAGTGTGCGTGGCCCCTTTGCGGCTTGGGGGGATCAGGGGGAAGAAGAGGTATTGATGAAGTACATCGGTCGATAAGCAAGAGATGGATGGAGAGCGCATAAGAAAACGACTCAGAGATGTCACCTTGGGCTACGGTACTCATGCATTTATTTCAATGGTAGATAAATATTGTTTTTATGCTTTCATTTTTGTACTTTTAATTGTGTAAAAAAATTGTTTTACTTAGCATTTTTAGTAGAGAACTTAATTTCAACATAGATTTATGCTCGCTGCATTGAATTGATTCCCTTGGCAACCGATACGTGATTTCTATGACCATTTTGTCTATTTTAATGATTATTATGAAGAGATTGTGATTATCTTTCTTCCACATCCCTAGATCATCATTCCATGCTTGAGAAATCGGTTAGGAGCCGGATCGACGGTGGTCACTTCAGTGTTAATAGACCTATAGATCCTAATGCCCTTCTTTCCTATGCGTGGATGATGAGTAAATGATAGTTTTCTTAGATTTCTACCCCTGTTGATTGTTCCTGGTTGAATGATTGTCTTGTGCCTTGTTGCGATTGATTACCTCTTCGATTGTTTATCTTTTCTCTCAATGAACCGCTTATTATCTTCTGTGTTTCAATATTTGCGTTTTCACCCTTACACACAACGATTTGTATTCAATGTTGGCACAATAGCTCCATCATTACTCTCCGTTTTATTATGTCCGATGACAAAGACCCTCTGCGTTTCAATACAATAAACTTTGAATTTATCCCTTTGCATCTTATTATGCTCGATGGTAAATATCCTCCACGTTCCAATACTTTCCACCGCAAATTTCCTCTGCAATATTGATATATTTTGAAGGCGATTTTGCCCTGCGTTTTTCATACTTTTGGCTTGAGTTTTTCCTCTGCAATATATATTACATTTCCTGATGGATTTACTCTTCATTTTAATATGTTTTAAAAGAGAATTTACCTTGTGTTTGACCCATCCGGCCCATGATTTTCCCTCTTCCGTTTATTATATTTGGAAGACGAATTTAGCTTGCCTTTTAGCACTTAAACCACAACAATCTACTCTTTATTGAATGCGACTGGAAATTTTATTTACACCTCGCGTTTACCCTTGATTGAATGTGACTGGAATTTTATTTACACAACGAATTTAATTTGTTCGAATGCCAATTTACCCATATCTAATGGTCTGTGAATCAATTGCTTCATGCGGTGTAAGATAGTGAATTCATACCAAAAAAAATTATATAGCTATTTATATTTTGAATTAATTTCAAATTGATGTAGTGATTTGTATTTAGCGATGTTTATAGCGATGTAGCAATTTGTATTTGTATTTATCGATGTTTATAGAGAATTTATACATTGGGTTTAAATCGAACTATATAGCGATTTAATGTATTGAGGTTACTTTCAATTACCATAGTGAGTTAAAATAGTGATTTTATCCTACGATTGATATAGCGATTTTTGAGTATGAATTCCATTGAACGCACTTACCCAGGGATATAGCTAGGGTGGGTTTAAAATTTTTGGTTTTCATTTTTTCCTTTTAAATCTGGTGCCAACAATAGAATTCCTTACACTATGAATTGAATGATTGGACCGTGATTGTACCTGTAGATAGTGACTACGGATTAATACTTCTGGACAATGTTAAACCTACGGTTTATTTACATAATATCATATGGTGTAAAGGGGGCACCGACATCACTTATTTAGTAGGCAGTGACCCCACTTAAACAATAGATAGCAAACGTGTATTTGACAGAGTTTCTTTTTAATCAAGAACAACGATTATATTGGTGATGAATTTTTTCGTTTTGTATATTTATGTCTGCATTCATTCATTGTTAATGTTGTGAGTCTATTTACAACTGCGATTATGTACTTATGCATGCATCCTTCCATAATTACTCAACGAATTGATAAATTCTCTGTGCACAAGGAATCTGGATAGAGTTTCTTTTTTTTTGACAAATTTACGTTCTGACAACGATTCTAATGTGAGTTAATAGCATTAAGTGGAGAAATAAACGAACCTTAGGTTCTGACAACTATTCTATGAACTAGTTGATAGCATTAAGTTGTGAAATTTTAGCTTTTGTTTGTCAACAAATAATTGCATTGTTGTTGTGTATGAAAACTAATGAAGTCACGATACATGGTAGCCATTTTCATTAATGACAGTGAACCCTTTAGTGATTGAAGTTAGCAATATTTGTAGTCTTATAGAGTTGGCCCTTCCCTTGAATTGTATTTCGACAGTTATATATTTTACTCAACGATTTGAATTGTACACTCAGCCATTTTGTAATGTTATCCTTCACTACAGTATAATTATCAATAATTACAAAATGCAAACAACAATTACAGTACAATCAACTCATAGATTCCCCGACAATGATTTTAAAATGTGTTCCCCTTAAGACTAGTTTTTTTTTTTTTTTTTTTTTTTAGTTAGGTTTAGAATGATAGCATATGGTTTTAAAGGACATGATTTTATTGTTTGGGGACATTGTTTCATTGTTTTAAAGAACATGCTTTGTAATTGTTCCAATTAAGAGATAACAAATTTCTCCTTAGGGAATATTTATGTGACATTGGATTTGGAAATAGCTACAATCTGGTTTTAAAGGACATGATTTTATTGTTTGGGGACATTGTTTCATTGTTTTAAAGAACATGCTTTGTAATTGTTCCAATTAAGAGATAACAAATTTCTCCTTAGGGAATATTTATGTGACATTGGATTTGGAAATAGCTACAATGAACTAATCGTTGATAATCACCATTTATGTGTACAACTCAATGTACAGTTGCAATAGAATGGTTATGCAAGGAATTTAATGTGTTGTATAAATGTTATAGTCATCTGATTACCTTGCGTCTTGTTGACTTGTCATTGGGTGCTTGAGTTAGTCTTCTTGTCATTAATTCGGCTCCTAGTGCATTGGATTCAACTAGAGTCCTTCGTCCAGATAGGTTAGGTTGTGCTAGGGTTATTGTCGCGCCTGTCACCTGGGGATGACATGATTCCTAATGAGGGGATCATGGCATGCCCTATTGGATAGAGGCGAATGATAACGGGGTCGAAGTTTGTGCTACCCATTGTGGGCTTTGTTCATTGTAGTTGTTATTAGTGTTTGGGTTATAACGCGTTCATGTGTTTGGTTGCGCACCATAGAAGTTCTAGTTACTAGCCATCGAAGTCGTTGTGTCGGGATGGGGGATGTTTTCCTTTAGCTTGTAGGCATTGTCATGTTTTTGTCGAGAAGGTAGTTGTTTCTTTATTGATTTACACATGTTTCACCTAGTTTCTCGATGTACTAGTGTGTAGAGCCGTTGTTTTCTACTTCTTGATTTGCAGGCGTTGTGTTCATTGTCAGGGTGTCATTAATTGTGTCATCATTTCCTTCCTGCCAAAAAAAAAACAAAAAAAAATTAACTTTTTTCTTCTCTTATAATCGTAACGACAGGGGTTGTTACATATGGTATCAGAGGGGGTTCAACCCACGACTTGGGAACACTATGGCTTTCATTGATATGCTATTTGATTATAATCTTGCTAATTAAGTTGACTTATATTCATGCACGTAATCATGGTTAGAGGACTCCGTGGAGGCAGGCAAAGGGGTGCTAGAGGAGGAGGCGTGACGCCTCCAGTAACATCCACACCTGAGAGGTCTAACCCCAAGGGAGATGAACAGGTTGTTGGGCAGGAGGAGATAGCGGTGGGTGATGTGGTTGGGCTGATGAGGTCTTTTCAGTGGATGTCTGAAACATTGATCAACCATTTGGAAAGAGAGGTGGACATGGCACCGACACCCCATGAGGGTACACTACACACTCTGGTTGGTATAGGTAGCATTCACCATGAACTTGAGAAGGTCAAATTTCCTGAGTTCTTTGGTTCTCCGGATGGTGCAACCACCAAGGCATGGTTGGAGAATATGGCGATGTGCTTTGCACTTCAAGATTATACCTCCAAAATGAAGGTCCGCATGGCGGTATTTCAACTGAAGGGGATTTCTCTTCTATGGTGGAAGACGCTCCTGCCACAATTTAACATGGCCGTCAAAGACGTTTCATGGGAACTATTCAAGGAACGGTTCCGAGAGAGGTACCTATTAGAGGAATTCATTGAGCATCATCTCAACGAGTTCAACACCTTACGAGAGGGTGGTTGTATGGTTCCTGAGTATGAGGCACGTTTTATGGAGTTGCTTCAGTATGCTTCACATCTTAATACTGAGAAACTTAAGGGCAACAAGTTCTTGTTCATCCTTAATGTCATCATACGTGCAAAGGTTAGGATTCTGATGCTTCAAACCTTGCATGATGTCGTCCAGAAGCCCCTCATAGCAGAGGAGGAGCTTATCAACAGGGCTCAGAGTAAGACTCCAACGAGACCAACATGGCAGGTGTCATTTGGTGAACAACAACATTAGACACCAGCTAGACATACTCTAGGATATCGTGGCTTCTAGAGAGGATCCACTTTCATTACACCTTGATGACTGATGCCTCAAAAACGGACTCCTTACTAGGGACCACAACATTAGTGGCAACGTTGACTGCAACAACAACAATTTAGGCATGTTTAGCACAACAGACTAGGATTCCAGGACGATGGGCCGACAACTTCTACTTCTAGTACCGGGGGTACTGGATCGAAGAAAGGGTGTTGGACATGTGGGTAGACACACTACCAGTGTGAATGCACAGTGGAGAGGAATAGATCATCTGGATCAGTCGGACCCACTACTGTGGGAGATTTGGGCAAGGCCCATCACATTCATGCAACGGTGAATAACCGCCAGGAAGTCCACCAGTCAACTATGCTCGAGATGTCAGGTGACGTTGCTAACCAGACTCTTAGTATTTTGATAGATCCCGGTGCTACCAAGAGTTTCATTTCTGGTGCAACGCTAAAAAGGATTAAGGTAAAGGCAGTCAAACATGACGAGTTTACCTTTGTAGTGATGGCCTCGAGAGATAAAAAAAATGTTGGAGGGAAGGTTACGGGTTGTATCCTTAACCTGGGAGAGTTTTTCACTAGGGCCAACCTGTACGTCACAATCTTAGGATCTTATGACGTCGTGATCGATATGGACTGGTTGGAATCGCATGAGGTGATACTAAACTGTAAGATGAAATGGTTGATCTTGGTCGATAATGAGGGATAGAGATACATTATTGTAGGATGGAGCCAGGGATTTTCTCTAAGGTTCATCTCTTCCTTCCATCTATGGAAGAGCATGCATAAGGGATGTAAGATTTATGTGATCCTTGCGTTAAATGAGAAGGGAGTAGCGAAAGGTCTAGAACACCTTCCTATGGTGAGAGGGTTTGTAGATGTCTTCCCGAAGGACTTACTTGGGATATCGCCAGAGAGAGAATTGGAGTTTACCATAGACCTAAAACTGGGGGCTGAAACGATAACAAGAACGCCTTATCGGATGTCGACCCCGGAGTTACAGGAATTGAGAATGCAACTGAAGGAGTTTATGGACCTAGGAATTATACATCCAAGTGTGTCACCATGGGGTGATCTTGTTATTTTCATATGAAATAAGGATGGGTCATGGAGACTCTGCATTCACTACCGTCAATTGAACAAGGCAATGATCAAGAATCAATATATGTTTCCAAGGATTTATGATCTGTTTGATCAGATGAAGGATGTGATGATGTTTCAAAGATCGACTTGAGATCAGGGTATCACCAGGTACGGATTAAGGAGGATGAAGTCCCTAAGACTGCCTTTAACATGAGGTTTGGACATTATGAATTTACTATTTTACCATTTGGACTGACGGACGCCCCTGGGGTATTTATGAGTTTGATAAACGAGGTGTTATGAGAGTACTTGGACAAGTTTGTCCAATTATTCATTCATGATATCTTGATTCAGTCTCATACAATGGAGGATCATGACGAGCACTTGCGCTTGGTACTACAGTTTCTGCGAGAGAAAAAACTGTGTGGGAAATTGTCCAAATGCTAGTTTTACCAATCGAAGATTCACTACTTAAGACACATCAGTTCCGGCGAAGGTATCATCGTGGACCCATCAAAGTTATAAGCTATTATGGAATGGAATACACTGACTAGTGTCCCGAAATTGCATAGATTCATGGGTTTAGCAGGATACTATCGACGATTCGTCGAGGGATTTTCGAGGATAGCAAATCCGATCACAGAATTGTAGAAGAAGAACAAGAAGTTTGTTTGGACCAAGAAATGCATGAAGGAATTTCGGAAGCTCAAGGAGATGTTGATAGCAACAACGATACTAAAGGTCCCTAACATGGATGCAAACTTATTGGTATGCATTGATGCATCCAAGGAAGGCTTAAGTGGATTCTTGATGCAATACGGTCGAGTGATCGCTTACATCTCGAGTAAATTGAGAAGGCATGAGGAGAACTATGCGATGCACGATTTGGAGTTGTTAGCCATTGTTTATGCCTTGAGAGTTTGGAGACACTACCTTATTGGGAGAAAAATTGAACTAAAAATGGACCATCGTGGACTACAACACATATTTACGCAAAGGACTTGAATGCATGACAACAACATTGGTCGGAATTGTTTAGAGAGTATGATTTCGAGGTTACTTACATAAAATGAGCAGTCAAACAACTGGCATATGCATTGAGTTGGAGACCACGCATCTTTTTGTTGTTGCCTCTTCAGACGAAACTATGTGAAAATATTCTAACTTTACAGTGCGACGATGAATGGTACAAAGAGGTCAAGGATTTTATTGGAGAAAACACAATGATGGTACCAAGTATTGAAGAATTTACGTTAGACGATGATGAACTATTGAGATTTTAAAATCAAATTTATGTACCATTGAATGATGAGTTGAGGAGTTTGATCCTAAACGAGGCTCACAGAGCACTAAAGATGGCTCACATGGGAGTCACGAAGATGAGGGAGAACTTTAAAACCTTATCCTTCTGGAAGGGAATGAAGGCATACATAGTCAACTATGTGGCCAAATTTCTAGAATTTCAACAGGTAAAGGATGAACATAGACATCCAGTAGGATTACTACAACCACACACTATTCCATAATCGAAATGGGAGGTTATTTCGATCTATTTCATTGTTGTATTTCCATTGACGACAAGGAGAAATGACTTGATTTTTGTGGTAGTCAACACTTTGATGAACAATACTCATTTTTTCCTGTGCGTATGACGTATCACACACCTGACATAGATAGAGTTTTCATCAGTCAGGTTGTGAGGCTTCATGGTGTTCCTAAGAGGACTATATCGGATGGAGGATCGATGTTTACTAGACGATTTTGGACTAGTTTCTAAGAGGCCTTAGGAACCCAACTTAACTTTAGCATTGTGTATCACCCGAAGATAGATAGGCAGACCAAATGAACAAACCAAGTCTTGGAGGACATGTTGCGTATGTACGTGATGGACCAACAGAAGCATTGGGAGGAATTCTTGCCACTGATAGAATTCACATATAACAACAGTTACCAAAGCACCATTAAGATGGTGCCTTTCAAGTTTCTTTATGGTTGATTGTGTCAGACGCCTTTGAGTTGGGATCATCTGGATGATAGGGTCCTAGTGGGACCAGAAGTGATCCAAGCAATGGAATATCAAATGAAAACAATAAGACAAAGGATAAAAGAAGCACATGATCGACATAAGAGTTATGCCGATGTGCATCATGTCGACCATAGTTACGAAGTTGGTGATCGAGTCTTCTTACGGGTAAAAATGCATAAGAGTTTGATCAAGTTTGGAAAGGGAGATAAACTCTCTCCTACGTTCATGAGACCTTTAGAGATTGTGGAAAGGAAGGGGCCCATGGCCTATCGACTAGACTTTCCTGATTCTTTGAGGCGTATGCACGATCTTTTTCACATATCTGTTTTGAGACATTATATTAGTGATCCTACACATGTTATTGACATGAATTCCTTGCAGGTATCAGATTAGGGGGCACTCACGGCTGAGCCGATCCGCATCCTAGATCATCGCATTCGATATCTATGGCATTGAATAGTAGATCAGGTCAAGGTCCAGTGGGACAACTATAGTACGCACTCGACGACCTAGGAGGATGCATATGATATGCGTCGTAAAATTTCCATTTTTGTTCAATAGATAGACTTATGATACTATGCTACACATTATTTCGTCACTTATATACTGTGAAACTTCGAGATGAAGTTTAGACCAAGAGGGGGTGTATGTAACATCCCGCTCTTGCACACATTGAACAAACTTATTCTTTGAGCACACTTTCTTACAAGTGATCCATATTTTTATACTATTGGTTGTTGATTATGATTATGAGGCATTATCGATGTGATTATATATTATTTTGTGTATTTACATAGACAGATTCTATTGACTGGGTTCTCCTAAGTGTGTAGGAATTTCAACCTCCAGGATGCAGAGGCATCGATGAAATCCCTTGGACTCGGGATTGAGTTAGGGAGTGGACTATGGGGTTTAATTGTTGTTCATATGACATATTCACATATGATTAGATGTTACGATGACTTCTTTTATTTCTGACATAATTTGTTGATGATGCAGGCTGAAGATAACTTGCCGAACAGACTCACGTGTGGAGTAGAGGGGTCAGGCACGACAACTAGAGATGTTAAAGGAGTGGTGTGGAAAACAACCTTTCGACAACCTACTAGCACTCCCACCATGGATCGAACTATAGGCTAACGATTACCTGGTTTGAGAAAACCCAGGATGTCGTGAGGGCACACTATGACAATCACTCACGATGATTCTAAGGGGTGCGCAATAAGGAAGGGGCCTTATTCCTTAGAGGCGTTTAATCTCCCACAAGATCACCTAACATAGTATTGACTCCAGGGGTTTTTGATGTCTACCAAGTCATTAAAGAGGCGAGTGTCACCCTTGGAGCATGTAGTGTGTCTTGAAGGGCACATCGCACAATAAAAATGAAAAGAGGTGAGTGGCACCCTTGGAGAACGTGGTGCACCTTGAAGGGAATGTCGTGCAAGAAAAACAAATGAGGCGAGTGGCACCCTTGGAGCACCTAGTGCATCCTGAAGGGCACGTTCCATTGTTAACTAATAAGTGAATAAACCTATATGTCCTTAGAATGAATGATGTTATAAGAAATATTTAAGAACAATTTCCCTAATAAAAATGTTGCCCACCCTAGAAAAATAAAATCTAGGTCTAAGTGATACTTGTGGTAATAATAATAATAATAATCATTAAACATGTGATGAGAAGGGGGTAAGAAATTTAATTAATTTATTAAAATCAAATTACTTTGGGGGATTAAATTTAAAAAAAACGGGGAAATGATTGTTTTGTTACACAAGCTAATTAAAATTTATCAATTAAAAAGAAAAAGGGGAAAAGGTAGTTTTCTACACTTGTTGATTTGAGTTTTAGATAAAAAGGGAAAAAGAGGGAAACTAAAAAGAATTAGGAAACTAAGGGAAAAAGGGGGAAACATAAATAAAAAGAGAAACATAAGGAAAAAACAGAATGACGAACTTAGTAAGGTATCTTGCCTTTAAAAACTTTCTAAATTGAACTCAACTAGGAATTTAGTAAGGGTGTAAGTCATTAAATTGTGTAAGGGAATATGGGGACACCTAGGAGCGATTCTAGGAATTATTTTCGGTGGGTGAGGGAGATAGGAGTAATTAAATAATTAATGAAATTAATTTCTTGTGCAACTAAGGGGATGGGTGACATGGGTATAGGGGAGGTTTTTCTGATTTAAATTATTGAAAAATAACTTAAATGGAAATTTGGGAAAGAAATCACTTAGAAACACTATATAAAGGATGGAGGAGGAGGAGTATGGATCTCTTCTTTTATGCGTAAGGTTATGCTGCAAATATTTTGTCTTGACTGACTTATCTTGTGGGAGTTGGGATACCCAACTCAAGTAAGGAGTGGTAGCTCAACCTTGCGAGGTGATTTGGTTGCTAGTTGTTCTTGGGTTTAGTGTGTGTGGCCCCTTTGCGGCTCGAGGGGCTAAGGGGGAAGAAGAGTACCACTAGAGTTTCTTGGGAGGTACTAGTGAAGTCACATCGGTCAGCAAGAGGGAGTTGGATGGAGCGCACATGGGACAATGACTCGGAGCTATCACCTTGGGCTTTCATTTCTGCACTTTTAATTGTGTAAAGAAATTGTTTTACTTAGCATTTTTAATCAAGAACTTAATTTCAACATAGCTTTACGCTCTCTACATTGGATTGATTCCCTTGGCAACCGATCCCTGATTGCTATGACTCTTTTCTCTTTTTTAATGATTATTATGAAGAGATTGTGCTTATCTTTCATCCTCAGCCCTAGATCATAAATCCATGCATGAGTAGTTGACCAGAAGTCGGATCGAAGGTCGTCACTTCGGTGTTAATAGACGTATAGATCCTAATTCCCTGTTTTTTTGTGCGTGGATGATGAGCGAAGGATCGTTTGTCCAACTTTCCATTCCTGTTGATTATTCCTAGTTGAATGATTGTCTTGCGCCTTGTTGTGATCGATTACCTCTGCAATTGTTTATCTTTTCTCTCAGTGAACCACTTATTATCTTTTTCATTTTAATCTTTGCATTTTCACCCTTACTTACCCAACATTCAACCCACTCTTCTTGACATCTTACACAAAACAATTTGTATTCAATGTTGGCACAACAAATCCATCATTACTCTGCATTTTATTATGTGTGATGGAAAAGGCCCTCTGCGTTTCAATACAATAAACCTCAAATTTATCCCTTTACGTCTTATTATGCTGGATGGTAAGTATACTCTACATTCCAATACTTTCCACCATGAATTTCCTCTGCAATATTGATATATCCTGAAGGTGATTTTGCCCTACGTTTTTCATACTTCTACCTTCCGTTTTTTCTCTGCAATATATATTACATTTCCTAGTGGATTTACTCTTCATTTTAATATGTTTTAAAAGTGAATTTACCTTGTGTTTGACCCATCCAGCCTGCGATTTTCCCTCTTCCATTTATTATATTTGGAAGACAAATATAGCTTTTGTTTCAGCACTTAAACCACAACAATCTACCCTTGATTGAATGCGACTGGAAATTTTATTTACACCGCGTGTTTACCCTTGATTGAATGCGACTCAAATTTTATTTAGACAACGAACTTAATTTGTTTGAATGCCAATTTACCCATATCTAATGGTCTGCGAATCAATTGCTTGATGCGGTGTAAGATAGTGAATTCACACAACAATTTTTTATATAGCTATTTATATTTTGAGTTAATTTCAAATTAATGTAGCGATTTGTATTTAGCAATATTTATATCAATGTAGTGATTTGTATTTGTATTTAGTGATGTTTATAGCGATGTAGCGATTTGTATTTGTATTTAGCGATGTTTATAGAAAATTTATACATTGGGTTTAACTCCAAATATATAACGATTTAATGTACTGAGGTTACTTTCAATTACCATAGTGAGTTAAACTAGTGATTTTATCATGTGATCGATATCGCGTTTTTTGAGTATGAATTCCATTGAACACACTTACCCAACGATATAGCTGGGGTGGGTTTAAATTTTTCCTTTTAAATCTGGTGCCAGCAATACCATTCCTTACCTTGCAAATTGAATGACTGGACCACGATTGTACCTGTAGATAATGACTGTGGCTAAATACTTTTGGACAACATTAAGACTGTGGTTGATTTACACAGTATTATCTGGTTTAAAGGGGGCAACGACATCACTTATTTAGTAGGAAGTGATCCCACTTAAACAATAGTTAGCAATCATGTATTTGACATAGTTTCTTTTTAATCAAGAACAATGATTATATTGCCGGCGAGTTGTTTCGTTTTGTATATTTATGTCTGCATTCATTCATTGTTAATGCTTCGAGTCTATTTACAACTGCAATTATGTAGTTATGCATATGTCCTTCCATAATTACTCAGTGAATTGCTAAATTCTCCATGCATAGGGAATCTAGATAGAGTTTCTTTGTTATTGACAAATTTAGGTTCTGACAACGATTCTAATGTGAGTTAATAGCATTAAGTGGAGAACTAAATTATCCTTAGGTTTTGACAACGATTCTATGGAGTAGTTGATAGCATTAAGTTGTGAAATTTTATCTTTTGTTCATCAGCGAATAATTGCATTACTGGTCTGTATGGCAACGAATGAAGTAGCAATACATGGTATCCATTTTCATTAATGTAGCGAACCCTTTAGCGATTGAAGTTAGTGATCTTTGTAGTCTTATAGAGTTGGCCCTTCCCTTGAATTGTATTTTGAAAGTTATATATTTTACTCAGCGATTTGAATTGTACACTCAACGATTTTGTAATGTTATCCTTCGCTACAGTATAATTATCAATAATTACCAAATACAAACAACAATTAAAGTATACTCAAATCACAGATTCCCCGACAATGATTTTAAATGTGTTCCTTAAATAGGAAAAATAATTCTTTAGTTCAGTTTAAATGATAGCATATATGGTTTTAAAGGACATGGTTTTATTGTTTTAAGGGACATTGTTTCATTGTTTTAAAGAACATTCTTCGTAATTGTTCCAATTAAAAGATAACAAATTTCTCCTTAGGGAATATTTATGTGACATTGGATTTGGAAATAGCTATAATGAACTAATCGTTTATAATAACCATTTATGTGTACATCTCGATGTAGGGTTGCAATAGAATGGTTACGCAAGGAATTTAATGTGTTTTATAAAGCTTATAGTCATCTGATTCCCCTGCGTCTTGTTGACTTGTTGTTGGGTGCTTGAGTTAGTCTTCTTGTCAGTAATTCGGCTCCTAGCGCATTGGATTCATCTAGAGTCCTTGGTCCTGATACGTTAGGTTGTGCCAGGGTTATTGTCGCGCCTATCACCTAGGTATGGCATGATTCCTGATTAGGGGATTATGACATGCCCTATTGGATATAAGTGAATGATAACAGGGTCAGAGTCTGTTCTACCCATTGTGGGCGTTGTTCATTGTAGTTGTTATTAGTGTTTGCATTCCAATGCCTTCATGTGTTTGGTTGTGTGCCATAGAGTTTCTAGTTACTAGCCATCGGGGTTGTTGTATCAGGATGGGGGATGTTGTCCTTTAGCTTGTAGGCATTTTCGTGTTTGTGTTGGATGGGTAGTTGTTTCTTTCTTGATTTACACACGTTTTGCCCAGTTGCTCGATGTGCTAGTGTGTAGAGTCATTGTTGTCTTTTGCCTGATATGCAGGTGTTGTGTTCGATGTCAAGGTGTGTTTAACTCTGTCGTCGTTGCCTTCCTACCAAAAACAAAAAAAATTACACTTTTTTCTTTTCGTATAGTCGTAACGGTAGGGGTCGTTACACATTCTAATTGATAATTTATATTTAAAAGTTCATTTCAACTATTTTTGTTCTTTGGAAAATATTCTTAAAAATCATATATCACAAGAAAATACTATATTTGTAACATCCCTCTCTGGCGCACTGAGCGAACTTATTCTTTGAGGACACTTGCTCGCAAGTGATCCAGATTATTATGATATTAAAACATTTTTCTTTGATTATGATGCGTCATGGGTAGATGACATGTTGTTCTACCACATTGACATAGACAGGTGCTATTGACTCAGTTTTTCTGAGTGAGGATGCAGAGGCATCAATGGAACCCCTTGGACTCCAGATTGAGTCAGGGAGTGTGCTATTTGGGTTTGACTGATTTACTGTGATATTAGTACATTTGAGATGATGATATGATGTGGACATGTTCTGACATGATTTTTTGATGATGCAGGCTGACGATAGCTTGCCGACCAGACTCACATATGGAGTAAAGGGG
>SNQJ01S0012066.1:113004-133369 GCA_010110895.2 Picea sitchensis | reverse complement strand
GATAGCTTGCCGACCAGACTCACATATGGAGTAAAGGGGTCACACATGACTACTAGAGAGGTTGAGGGAGAGGTGTGGACAGTAGCCTTTCCACAGCCTACTAGCACTCCCGCCATGGCTCGAATTGTAGCTTAATGATTACCTAGTTCGAGAGGACCCACGATGCCATGAGGGAAGACTCCGATAGTCACTCACGATGATTATAAGGGGCGTGCAATAAGGCGGGGGATTTATTCCTTAGAAGCCCTTAGTCGCCCACAAGTTCACTTTGCGGAGTGTCGACTCCAGGGGTTATTGATGTCTACCAATCAGTCAAGAGGTGAGTGACACCCTTGGAGCACGTGGTGCGTCCTGAATGGCATGTCACGCAAAAGAAACAAAAGAGGCGAGTGGCACCCTTGGAGCACGTGGTGTGTCCTGAAGGGAACGTCACACAAAAGAAACAAAAGAGGCGAGTGACACCCTTGGAGCACGTGGTGCATCCTGAAGGGCATGTCACACAAAAGAAACAAAAGAGGTGAGTGACACCCTTGGAGCAAGTAGTGTGTCCTGAAGGGAACGACGCGTTGATGATGATAACGAAATGAATCTAGATGGCCCTAAGACATTTAACACATTAAGAAATATTAAAAAAAACAACTCCCCAGATTAAATGTCGCCCAATCTAGAATCTAAGTTCTAAATCTAAAACGTCACTAAGGGAAAAATTTTG
This sequence comes from Picea sitchensis, assembly GCA_010110895.2. Classification (NCBI taxonomy): domain Eukaryota; kingdom Viridiplantae; phylum Streptophyta; class Pinopsida; order Pinales; family Pinaceae; genus Picea; species Picea sitchensis. The sequence goes on along the minus strand of SNQJ01S0012066.1, from coordinate 132,657 downwards.
TCTACCCTTAAGAAAATATCTCAAAAAAAATAAAATAATAAAGTTTAAAATAAAAACCACTTAAGTGATAATTTTGGTCTTCATAAATTTTTGGGTAAAATGAAGGGAGTAAGAAATTAAATAAAATTTGTGGATAAAATGTAAAGAAGAAATTTATTGTTTTAACTTTTGATAGTTTAAAAAGATACTAAATTAATAATAAAAGTAAAATTGGTAACTGTCAATTCTAGCTCATTAAAAGGGGAAAGAGGGAAATATAAAAAATTAGGAAACTAGGGAATGAGGCAACATAAAAAGGGAAAGAGGGGAAATTATGGTAAAAAGTGGGAGGTCAACTTGTAAAGAATTTGCATTTAAAGAACTTTCTAAATTGAACTAATTTAGCGATTTATTTTTAGGGAAATCTTTTAAAACCTGTAAGGGAATCTAGGGACACCTAGGAGTGATTTTAGGAGTAATCCTAGGTGGGTGAGGGAAATGAGACAATTAATAATTTAAAGAAATTAATTATTGGAGGAAAGTGGGAGATGGATGACACTTGTACGAAGGAGAATATTGAGAAGATTTTTATTAAAACTTAAATTAAATGAGATTTAGGGAAAGAATGGAAGTTCTAAAACTCTATAAAAGTAAGGGAGGAGAAGGAAGAAGGGGATCGACTGTTAGCGTAACGTTACGCTGCCAGATTAGTGACTTGACTGATTTACTTGTGGGAGTTGGGTTTCCCAGATCGGAGAGGAGTGGTAGCTCGGCCTTGTGAGGCGAGCTGGGAGCTAGACGTACCATCTGGATAGTGTGTGGCCCCTTTGCAGCTTGGGGGGATAAGGGGAAAGAAGAGTACCCCTAGCATTGGCTGGGAGGTACCAGTCAGGTCTCGATGGTCGACGAGTGGGAGTGGGACTGAGCGCACGGATGTCATCGAGACGGGCGATAAGGAAATGGTACACTCGTTTATTTTGTAGAGTAGAATGCTTAGGACTCACGCTTGGATTTGCTTAATGATTGAGATTGGATTGAATAGACTTATTAAAGTTCCGTCTGAAATTTTATTGAAATGGTTTATTGCTAGAGGTTTATCTGCGAATTTTTAATGAAAACGTATTATGGCTGGAAGTAGATGTATGCATTTGTTATCCCTACGTCTTCTAAAAATTTTACCTCTGCAATATTTCTTACCTGGATAGAATTTTACCCTTGTGACTTCGACGATTTTAGTTGTTGCTTGGATAGAGTTAAGGTTGACAGTTATCAGGTTGAGTCAATCTTTTGCTCCTACCTTACCTGCAATCTCCTTTATGCGAAATTATGGTCCTTGATAGTTTTATTTTTAAATTCAACCACTACTGTGGAGAAAGGGAGATCATCCTTTACTATTAAGGTTAGGTCGCGTCGGTGCTCCTGAAGTTCCACATCCCTGCCAAATAAAAAAGAAAAAAGGGAAAAACGCTCTAACTACCTGCCTATGTCCTTATCATTGTATGCTGGAAATGAATTACAAAAAGAACGTCTGGTTACCCAGTCAGTGAGTTAATCCTCCTTGGCCTGTGTTTGCTTTGTGTAAAGTTTTAAAAATAACAATTTAACGATCCCTGCGTCATTTCTGGGCTATGATATTTCTCTCATGCCTGAAATTCAAGAAGATTAATCCTCATCTCGTTTTCCTCTGCGCTAGGTTTTGGGTAAGGACAGTGCCATCGATTTTTTTTCCCTCTGCGATCTTTATGCTTTTAATTTCAGTGAAAACGTTTCTTTTACTGTGAGATGCTCATGGGGGAATAGAATTGTCTGACGCGTAGGGGGGGTGTATTGGTTCCCAGCTAATGAAGGGTAAGGGTTTATTGGGCTGTGTTTCATTTGTGCCTCCATGCCTATGTGTTAACCGACGATGGGCCTTACCTTCAGACAACAATCCGTTTCCTTTTCTGGGCGAATGACCACCCTGATGCTTCCAAAGCGTAGCTAGTTGTTGTTAAGGATCCCTGTTGGGCCCTTAGGGTAACCTGAGTTTGTGGACGCGTGGCACTGCAAGTTGCCCTTGATGTCCGCGTTTCCTTGCCTTTACAACATTTGTCCCTAGGAAAAAGACTGTAGCGTTAAACAATAAAACCTATGTCTGATTTCTTACCATTTTTATTTATAATAAAACCCAGGTTCCAATTTAAGCTCCGGTTAAAATTTTCGGTTGAGTTAGTATACCCTCCCTTTGCAGCTATTTGGAAAAAGGGGGTCATTTTTCCATTGGAAAACAAAACATAAATCAGTTTGGCAGCTCTGTTGCTAAATCACTGATTCCATTGTTAGCAGTTGGATCGAAGGATTGTTACGCCCCATTTCAAGCAAGCTTCTAATCATAATAATTATTATCATTGACATGGCCCTACCTTTTCTTTTCATTATTAATAGTAATGTATGTTTTCTTTCAATGATTTTATAACTATTAATGGAATGGACCTTTCCCCGAAGTTTTTTGTCAAAAATTTAATTAAAAAAAGGGGGGGGCACAACTCCAGTGGCTTTACTTTTACTTAGAATTTTACCTTGCTTGACTGTTACTTTTACATTAAGTTTTTGCCTTTTTCTCAGCCACTCCTTACCTTTCTGACAACCACCTCTTGCTTAAACGAATGGCCTTTTAACCCATGCACTTTTCATTTTTACTGGACACCAGCTGTCACTACCTTGTCTTTACTTTAAAAGTTTTGTTATTGCCTTATTGTTATTAAATAGTAGTTTTACACATTAAGAATTCTACTATTGTACCTAGAACCATGGCTAGTTGGGTGATTTTGGAATTGGATGATGGATTGAGATTTATTTGACAATAGCAATAAAAGCTTAGGCAATCTGCTGGTTAATAAGAGCTTTCTCCTTTATTTTAGTTAATGTCTCATTTTAGCAATTCACCTAATTAGTTAGTGTTGATATATAACAAGTTACTTTAGTTAGTAATGTTTCAATTAAAGTAAATGGCTAGTAATTTGAGATGTGTTAAAATTGAACTGCTTAACTGGGATGTATAATGATTAAAGTTGGACTGGAGAACTGTTGGAGTCTTGATTATGTAGCTTTTGTTTCTCTCGCGCCTTGAATTAATTTGAAAGTTATATTGTGTCATAAATAAAGAAGAAGCATGGTGGATTATGTAATTGTTCTCTTAACACTTTTAATTCAAGTAGGTTACTCAAATGCCTTTAGGAGAGGCTGACGTGTGACCGAATTGTAAGTTTATCATAGAATTTATGCACCATGAATTTTTAGTATGTGAGACTCATTGGTAGTCTGATTTCTTGCTCCATGAATCAATTGATATCGGTTGCACCATGATATGTATGGACGGTCTTGGGGTAGTTACTTCATCCACCACTAAAAGGGTAATTATTGTTGAAGTTAATAATGTATTCAATAATTGAATTCTTTTGCACCCTAGGTAATGGTGTGATGTGCCACTGATTCATATAACTCTATCGTGCAGTGTTCATTGTTGATGTTATTTTCTTAGCATATTTAGTTTTGGTCTTGGTTGAGTCGGGTGGGATGTAGACACCTCCTTGTTCCTTAGAACAATCGTCATCCCTGAGACCTTAAATGGTTAAAATCGATGGGAACCTGGGCTTGAGTGTTTCTTATGTGTTTTGGAGGTCCTAACCATTGTAGAGTAGGACTGATGGGTAGTCAATCTTTTTATTTTGTCGGTTGATTGTTGTTCTTTACTGGCAGAGGTTGATGTGCGTCTTAGATCTTTATGTTGATATCGCAGTTGCATGCGTCATGATTCGTCATCATGTGGCAGTGTAGAGTATAATGTCTTGTTACCCTTGTACACATGCACACACACACACAAAAAAACTGCACTTGTTATAAGAGGTTTGTCGGCGTAACGAGGAGGATCGTTACATTTTTTCTTCTCTTATAGTCATAACGGCATGGGTCGTTACACATTCTAATTGATAATTTATATTTAAAAGTTCATTTCAACTATTTTTGTTCTTTGGAAAATATTCTTAAAAATCGTATATCACAAGAAAATACTATATTTCAAACCCATAATATGATTTAGAATGTAAAATTTCAATAAAAATTATTAGAAGAGTCTTTAATGAAACTAAAAAACTACAACCAATTATATTTAACATAAAATCAAGATAGATTCATATAATTATTTAAAAAGTGCACAAATATTTTGGTCTAGCATCATCAATGTTAACATAGAAGACTATATCTCCTACTTTCAAAAATTTATGTTCCACCCATGTTCCATGCCACTACACTAATTTATGTTTTTCTCAATTGAAGGTAAAAAGTTTGACTAATTTTATAAAAATCAAAGGAAAAAAAGATGAGATCTTATTAAAACTTGGTAATATAGCCCTAGGGCCTCATACTAATCATCTTTTCAATCCATTTCTCAAAAAAAGATTCCCTAAAAAAAAAGGATTGCAATTTTAGTTGTCCTTATATACAAATTCAAAATAGAGGATGGTGAGTAGAATTATCTAACTATAATTATTATCCTTTTTTTATAAAGTTATTTGACTTGATTATTTAATGAAAATTCCATAAGTGACTTAGCAAAATAATAGAAGTATGAAAATCCCAAGGGTATTTTCAGGTGGTTCGAAGGATGAGCATTGCTTAGAGGAAAATAGATCATTGACTTAACATGGTAGAACTTCAAGAAAGATCATTATATTAACATGGTAGGACTTCAAGAGATCATTAGATTGACATTAGAGGATTTCATATAGCACGGATCATGCTATAGAGATTTCATATACATGTTGGAAAAATGGGAAGAGAATAAGGGGCCTGGACTTGGATAAAGGAGAGCGTTTGAGTTGGAATAGAGAGGAAAATATTATAAAAGTAGCACAACCACCTCTCAAGTTCGACTCCGTGCAACAAAACAAATCCCCACGCAATGTGCAAAGAGCCTTGGAAGAGGAAAATACATGCTAACAACTACAGAGGAAAAAACATGAAACGTCTTGTCAAGGGATTGGTCACTCCCAATCTTCCTTCTCTGCTTGCAAGAAGCATAAGACCGTCGGCTACTCCCTGCAGAAACCATGCTGTGCTCATGTGACCGTCCGGGTGTTGACCCGGCCAGAGAAAACAATACTGGTTAGCGTCGTTGGTATTGAAGAAGAGAAAATTGTCCGGATTGAGACGTGAGCTTCTAGTGACAGCAATTGTAGAATTGTTGAAAGATGTGGCAGAAGGAAACCATGAGGTGTCGGGCGATGCATAATTGGCGGATCGAGGTTAACATCCGTTCTACATATTATCACGTATTTTCAATTTATACGAATTATGTAATTCATATCCTATAAATATAAGATTACGCCCTTTTTATAATTATGTTTTTTTATAATAGCTCTAGATTTATAGCCCGTTAGATATGTTTGATATCATATATAATATATCCGCTAAAGTTTCAGAATTCATTATTATTTTATTTTCATAAAAATATATTATTTATTAAAGTTTCAGAATTCAATATTATTTTATTTTCATAAAACATATTATTTTATTTCTAAAATATTGATTAATTATTATATTATATATATTTTATTTTCATAATTTCTATTTAAATTAAATAGTAATAATATTTTAAATATTATAATTAATTAAATATAATAATATTTTAAATATTATTACTAAGGATAATAAAAAATTTTAATTTCAATTAAATACAATACAATATTTCTTTAAAAATTATGGCTATAAAATTTTTGTTCCCCAATTAAATAAATAATATTTTAAAATTGTTATTATGTTAATAAGAATTTCTAATTTCATAAATGAATTCAAAGAATTATTCACACTACAACAACTCCTTATTTCATAATTCTCACCATCCATTTGTAAAAAAAACTCATTAATACTTGTTAGTTGTTTGATAAAATAAAGTGCTTTTATTTTTCCATTGTTAAGTTTATATATATATATATATATATATATATATATATATATATATATATATATATAATTTCAGCACAACTTACTTAAAAGGGCCTCCAACTCCTCTTTTCTTAGAAGTTTGTTTGAGGCATAGGAGCAGTCTATGAAAAGCTTATGAACCATATAATACAACCATAGAGTCAAATTTGGGATCTAGGTATGTAAAAAATAGAATATTAATTAACATATTTTTAAAATTTAAATTAGTTTTTTTAATTTTAAAATTTGATTAAATTTATTTTATAATTAGATGTATATGATACAAAATTAAGTTTATTTGTGAAATTAAAAAATAAACTAAAAAACAATATATATCAAATTTCCATAAAAGACAATGTTAACTATGTCCATAGCATCGATATACATGATGTCAAGAAGTTCAGAGAAGGGATTCTCTCCACTCATCGTGTATGAACTCTACTTTTGAATTGTCTATTTGTGATCATACATTTTCTTCTTATTTTTATTGAAGGTTACAATTTCAAACTTCTAGATGGTGTCATTGCAAGGGGTTTTGAGCTTGTGTTTGGTTCCTCGGCATGGCCTAAATTGCATAGTGATCTTACCTTCCTCTTTCCTTTTTAGATACATATGCACCATGAATCCTACCTAACAAATTGCGTATTTTTTTTTGTTAGGTATTCATAGATAATGTGGGTTCCTTTTGAAGAACATCTCAAATTCTCTACTACCTAAGGAGGCTTATCTAGAGTGGTTTGTGGAAAATGGATTTAAGATTGGTTGTAGAAGAGAGGTGAATAAAGTGAATCTAAACATCTTCAAATCTTCAAGAGAGAGGAGATATTTGCAGATCATATCTTCGTAACAAGACAAAAACAAAAGTATCTTATGTATACCACTTGTGAGTTATTATCTTGAGCATGGATCATAGATATTATGCAATTTAGTTAGGTTTCTTCTCCATCTGCATACATAGTTTGGAGCATTTTTCATCCAACAAAGGTTTTTGGATTGGTTTATTTCTCTAACTGATATTTTCAATGTTTAGTTCCCATCAAATAGTACAAGTTTGCGCAAAAATATCACCAACTTTTCCACAAATGGCATGATAATTGATTGATTTCTCCTTAGGAATTCCTGCCCATGAACTTCACAGTTATCCATTTTCAATATTTTAAGGTCTAGGAAATCATTACGTTTTTTCAATTATACGTGAATTGTGGATGCAACCCCAACTCTCTCTTTAGCCTTAGAGTTTTCTTCCTTGACTAAAGCACTACATGATCCAACTCTAAGTTTGAGTTAACTTACCGATTCATTCAAGAAGTTGTGAGAGGCACCAAAATCCACCAATGCTTCTATTATCCTTCCATTGATGAATAGATCCACATAACAAAGTTGATTGATATTCTTCCCTTGGTTGTTGTCCAAAGAACATATTCACTATAAAGGATCCTCCAAGAAGGGATTCTCCCTTCAATTTGCCATAAGATTTTTACCTTTGCCAGAAGTTGGTTGTCAATGGGTACCATATGATTCCATATTCAAAATGTCTATGAGGAAACACCTAGTTGCAACTACACATGAAACCAATACACTTAGAAGTGTGTCCTCTACGACTATTGTTTGCACATTAACTTGGAGGAAATGCATTCTAAGGCATGGTGGGACACTTAGCTAGGATTATTTTTGATGCAGGAGCATCGCCAACACATCAAGCGAGCCAACGCAGAGGCGGGAGATAGCTGGATAAGCCAACACAAAATTTTGAAAACACTTTGGGAATTGTGCGCAAGTCTTTAATGAAGCCATTTATGAAGGCACACTTGTATATTGTATTGGACCTTGAGCGGATAGCTCTCGTCCTTAGGTAGATAGATGACATTTATTTTAGTTAATGCTAGTAGGTAGATTTTAATTGTAGATTTGATAGCTTTAGAGTCCAAGAGGGAAAACGGATATAGACACCCTCATTGTATCATTGTAATATATTGAAAACAAGAGCAAGAAGAGAAGAGCATGCAGAGAATTGTATGAAGAACACGCATGTACAGATATTGAATTTATAGAAGAAAGTTTTAATTCAATTTCATGGTTTTGTGTTGTTTCTCTGTGTATTGATATTATGCTCATTGATGTTTTGCTTCCTGTCATGCATTTCTTGTATATGCTGAGTATGTGATTTCATGGTTGAATTGAAGTCTGGAAAAGTGAATGAATGAGTTTCAATTGTTTCTCTAATTGAGCCAGAGAATTCCTGCAAGGAGTGCAGTCGAATTGCCCGCAAGGAGTGCGTTGACAGAAGGGTTCAATTAGAGATAGCTTTTGTTCTCATTTCTTCGAAGGTGCAGTTAGGTACAGTTCCGTGCAAGGAGTGCATAGGCCAAGGAAAAGCCTCAGGGTTGCGAACCTGAGCAAAGTTCTAAAAGATTGCTGCTGCAGGAGTGCGCAGAGTCGAGTGCCTTCAACACCTAGACGTTGTTGAAGATTTGCTGCAAGGAGTGTGCGCAAGAAGTTCTCAGAAGGACTTGAGAAGTCGAGAATCTGTTCAGGAGGAGTAGACCTTCGAATTCACCGAAGGATAAGTGCAGGGAAGATTCTACTGGAATTCTGAAGGAAGCATCGTAGGTTGGCAAGAAGGAGCCAAGTCTTTGTGAAAGAAGCACTTGACTCATTGTGCAGAAATCATCCAAGGAAGGATAGACGGTTGAAATCCTTTGAGAAGATTTCGCGAATTCCCGAGAGTTGTAGGATCTTGCGGAGGTGCAAGGGGTTTATGGTAAGAGCGTCCGAGGGTTTGAAAATCAGGAGGGAGCAGAGCCGTCGATTCAGGGAAGAAGCAACCGTTGGATCTGCACGCGACGTCGCATATCGAGTAATCGCGAGTTGAAGTTCCAAGATATTGCAACAAAGATCGCGATATCGCGAGTAGTGATATCCCGATAGGATCAGAACCGTTCGTTGTGGGGACGCGTGTCAGGAGATCCCGAGGAGTCGGGGCTCGGCACATCGGAGTTTCCAGAGGTAAGAAACTCTTGCAGGTTTAAATCACGATACACAATATCCCGACGGAAGGGTCGTGTGGCCACACCCGGAGTTAGTGGGAGACAGGTGGCGGAATATCGGGGATCGGGAAAAGGGAAGTCCCGAGTCCTTTGACATCAGGATTCGCGATCCAGCGAATCCCGAAATCCCAAAGGAAGCGACGGAAGGTGGAAAAATCTATCCACACGTGTGCCTTGGAGCATCGGTACATCGGGGTTCGGAGGTTGGATATTCCATTAGTTAACATCGCGAGTTCCGATTTCCCGATAGGGAGAAATCTGATAACAGAGGGGAGAAAGTCAACGATTGACCCACATCGGGTTTCGGGGAATCGTGAGGCATAAGGTACGCGAACTTAGAATTCGCAAAATCGCGAATTCCGATTTCCTGACCGTTAAGGGAGATCATTGAAGAGTCGTTGTGGGTGAAGAATTCCCGATAGGGAATTAGAAGAACCGTTGAGTTCTTTGGGATGAGTGGAAAGAAGGTCCTGAGGAAGCGGATGTGCCTTGGGTGACGGGGCTGCGTCAGGTTTGGTATCAGAGCGGGATTAGCTCTTTGTTTTTTGTAGCAGAGAGAGAGGAAAAATTCACCATGCCGCCCAGAAGGGAAAGACAATCACCCAACCTAGAAGATAGGGATGTGCGAAGAAGAGGCAGACCGGAAGGAAATCCAGAAATGGAGAGACAGATGAGAGATCTTCGAGCAAGACTCGAGGAGATGGAAACAACCCAGAGACGCATAGTTAGTGCAGGGGATCTTAGTGATTCCGAGGATGAAATTGAGGCTGAACGCGAGGAGGAGGTTGTAGCCAAAGATGCATCTACTGAACGGTTGATAAAAGCTATCGCCAGAATGGGGGCGAAGGCGAAGATGGACATTCCAGTCTACGAGGGAAACCTGGATGCAGAAGAGCTATTGGATTGGATCCGAGCTCTTGATACCTACTTCGATTACGAAGATATCGAAGAGGATAAGAAGGTCAAACATGCTGTCACACGCCTGAAAGGACATGCAGTATTGTGGTGGGACGAACTACAAGCTAATAGACGTTCCAAGGGTAAGCAAAAGATCAAAAGCTGGGATTGAATGATCGCAAAGATGAAAGCGAAGTTCATCCCAAGGGATTACCAAATTAATCTGTTCAGGAGAATGCAGAACCTGAGACAGAAGTTGATGACAGTGAAGGAGTATACTGAGGAATTCTACAAGATGAACATCAGAGCAGGTCATCGGGAGAGCGATGATGAGAAGGTTGCCAGATATCTGAATGGTCTGAGATACGACATTCAGGATGAATTAGGTATGGTTACCATCAGGACGGTGGAGGATGCTTATCAGATGGCTATGAAAGTAGAGGAGAAGCTAAGCCGGAAGCAAGGTCAGCGAGGGCGAGGCAGGAGTCAGCCCAGGGGTAAGGCAGTTGCCCAAGAAAAATATCAGAAACCCAAGGAGGAATGGAAGAAACCTCAGGGTAAAATTGAAAGAGGTGGGACCTCACAGCGAGGACAACCACATATTGAACAGAGAGGGAAACATATAGAGCAGAGAGGAGATTATGCAGACGCAAACACTTTTCCTCGTAGTAGAGGTAGAGGAAGAGGCCGAGGTGGAGTAATCACATGTTTCACATGTGGGAAGAATGGGCACAGGTCATTTGAGTGTCCAGAGAAAAAGAAGGACATCGAAGAAGCTCACATCACTGAGGCGCAGAAGAGGGATGTTCAGTCTGAAGATACAGAAGGTGGAAGGTCATTGATGATGCGTAAATCTCTCTTAACACCTGGGAAAGAGGTGGAGGACTCAGCTCAGAGGACCATACTGTTCAGAACGGCTTGCAAGACCAAGGATTGGGTATGCAAGGTTATTGTGGACAGCGGTAGCACAAATATTCTCGTTTCAACCGAGATGGTGGAAAAGATGGAGCTGGAGACAACTGATCACCCGAGTCCATACAAGGTTTCGTGGCTACAGAAAGGACACCAGGTAAGCGTTACCAAACAATGCTTGGTTAAATTCAAGATAAGAGAGTATAATGATGAAGTACTCTGTGATGTTATTCCTATGGATATATGTCATTTATTACTGGGTAGACCATGGCAATATGACAGAAATGTGGTTCATGATGTGAGAATGAACACATATACCCTGGAAAAGGATGGGAGGACACACAGGTTGCTTCCAATGAAGGATAAGGAAGTCAAACCGGAAGTGAGCAACACAATACTTCTCATGAGTGGGAAGGAGCTTCTTATGGAGATGGAGAAGAAGGAAGATCCACAGTTCCTTGTGGTCAGGAAGCCGAGGATTGTTCTGACTAGCACACGAGTGGATGATTTTCCAGATGAAATTCAAGAACTGCTGGAAGAGTTCGCTGACATCGTGGTGGACGAATTACCTCGTTCGTTGCCACCGATGAGGAGTGTGAGTCACCATATACACCTCATACCAGGAGCAATTTTGCCGAACAAAGCTGCGTATAGGTTGACACCGCAAGAAAATGAGGAGGTTAAGAGGCAGGTCCAGGAGTTATTGGACAAATGATTAGTCAGGGAAAGCTTGAGCCCATGTGCTGTTCCGATATTACTCAGTCCAAGGATGGAGAATGTGTACCGACTCAAGAGCGATCAACAAGATAACCATCAGGTACAGGTTCCCATTGCCAAGGATGGATGATCTGATGGATTGCCTGAGTGGGGCAAATTATTTTTCAAAGATTGATTTGAAAAGCGGATATCACCAGATTCGCATGAGGGAAGGCGACGAATGGAAAACAACCTTCAAGACAAACGAAGAACTGTATGAATGGCTAGTCATGCCGTTTGGCTTTACGAATGCACCAAGTACCTTCATGAGGTTGATGAATGAAGTCCTAAGGGAATTCATCGGAAAGTTTGTCGTCGTATATCTAGACGATACACTGATTTTCAGCAAGACAAAGGATGAACATTTGAAGCATTTGACCATTGTGATGAGGAAGCTACAACAGGAGAAGTTGTTGATCAATATGAAGAAGTGCTCATTTAGGAAGACATAACTCATTTATTTGGGGTTTGTTATTTTAGGGAATGAGTTGAAGATGGATCCGAATAAGGTAGAAGTAATCAAGAATTGGCCATCACCGAGAAATATTTTCGAGGTGAGAAGTTTTCATGGTTTGGCTAGTTTCTACTGGAAATTCATCAGGAATTTCAATGGAATTAGCGCAACAATGATGGATACAGTGAAAAAGCGACATAAATATTTTCATTGGACAACAAAGGTTGAGAAGAGCTTCAATCTGTTGAAGCGGAAGATCACAGAACAACCGGTGTTGGTGTTGTCGGATTTCCAAAAGACATTTCAGGTGAAATGTGATGCCAGCAGGTTTGCCATAGGAGCGGTCTTGAGTCAGGAAGACAGACGAGTTGCATATTTCAGTGAGAAGCTGGATGAAGCAAAACTAAAATACTCCATGTATGATAAATAATTTTATGCTATCATACAGGCATTGAAGAAGTGGAGGCAATACTTGATCCTGAAAGAATTTGTATTTTACAGTGACAATCATGCATTGCAGTTTGTGAGTCAATAGGAGAAGTTCAATCAGAAACATGAAAAATGGGTAGAGTATATGCAGAATTTCACATTTGTAATTAAACACATTTCGGGTACTGCTAACAAAGTGGCCGATGCTTTGAGCAGGAAGTGTTTGTTGCTACAGGAATTCCAAGTCAAGATGTTGGGTTTTGAAAATCTCAGGGACATGTACGTAGGTGATGCAGATTTTGCAGAGGCGTATGAAGCAGATGAGAATCCAGTTCTCAGAGACAGAAGCCCGTGGATAGATTATATGATCCAGGAGGGATTGATGTTCAGAGGAAATCAACTGTGTATTCCAAAATGCTCCATGAGGGAGAACTTGTTAAAAGAGAAACAAAGTGGAGGATTGGCAGGACATTTTGGCCACGAAAAAACATTCGCGAAGCTGAATGAGTCATATTTTTGGCCGGGAATGCGAGCAGATGTCAAAAGGTTTGTTGACAGATGCAGAGTTTGCCAACATTCAAAGGGGAGAAAGCAGAATGCGGGTTTTTATCAGCCATTTCAATTACCAGAGAGGCCATGGGAGGCGATAAGCATGGATTTTGTATTGGGGTTGCCACAGACACAAAGAGGTGTTGATTCAATCTTTGTGGTAGTGGACAGGTTTTCCAAGATGGCACATTTTATTCCATGCCAGAAGACCAGCGATGCGACTCATATCGCAAATTTGTTTTTCAAGGAGGTCATTCGACTTCATGGGTTGTCAAAAAGCATAGTTTCAAACAGAGACACAAAATTCATAGGGCATTTTTGGAGGACCTTATGGAAGAAGCTAGGGACTAACTTGGCATTTAGTTCTGCTTATCATCCACAGACAGATGGACAAACATAAGTGGTCAACAAAAGTCTGGGAGACTTGCTAAGAAGCTTGGTGACATAACACCACAACAACTGGGATCAGATATTACCACAGGCAGAGTTTGCATACAACGATTCAATGAATCGGAGTATAGGTAAAAGTCCATTTCAGGTTGTATATGGGATACAACCGAGAGGAGTTTCTGAACTCAGGGAGTCAGAACCAACTGCTACTAGCAGCGCTAGTACATAAGAGTTCGTCGAGGCGATGAAAGAACTTCACAGCAAGGTGAAGCAATGAATGCAAGATTCAAATCAGGAATATAAGTGCAAAGCAGATCAACATCAGAGACAACTTCAGTTCGAAGTTGGTTATTTAGTTCTGGCACACTTGAGGAGGGAAAGGTTCCCAAGAGGAACATACAACAAGCTCAAGATGAAGAAAATCTGGCCATACAAGGTCCTGAAGAAATTCAGAGAAAATGCTTACGAGATCGAGTTGCCGGATGGCATCGAAATATCTCTGATATTCAACATTGCAGATTTATACCCATACAAGGCTAGTGAAGCAGACACTGGAACTGAGGAACCAGCGATTCAGTGGATGAACCAATTACCAGTAGCAGAAAAGCCACAGATGGAATGCATACTAGACAAGCGAGTAGGTAAGAAGAACAGGAGAGAAGAATACTTTGAGTACCTGGTCAAGTGGAAGAATCATCCAGTGGAAGATGCCAGCTGGGAGACCGAAGCAGTGATACAGAAGAATGGACAGACCGTGTAGGAGCTCATGGACAGGAGCCCATGAAAATTTTTCAAGCCGGGGAGTATGATGCAGGAGCATCGCTAGCACATCAAGCGAGCCAACGTGGAGGCGGGAGACAGCTGGATAAGCCAGCACGAAATTTTGAAAACACTTTGGGAATTGTTGCGCAAGTCTTTAATGAAGCCATTTATGAAGGCACACTTGTATATTGTATTGGACCTTGAGCGGATAACTCTCGTCCTTAGGTAGATAGACGGAATTTATTTTAGTTAATGCTGGTAGGTAGATTTTAATTGTAGATTTGATAAATTTAGAGTCCAAGAGGGAAAACGGATATAGACACCCTCATTATATCATTGTAACATATTGAAAACAGGAGCAAGAAGAGAAGAGCATGCAGAGAATTGTATAAAGAACACCCATGTACAGATATTGAATTTATAGAAGAAATCTTTAATTCAATTTCATGGTTTTGTGTTGTTTCTATGTGTATTGATATTATGCTCATGGATGTTTTGCTTCCTGTCATGCATTTCTTGTATATGCTGAGTATGTGATTTCATGGTTGAATTGAATTCTGGAAAGGTGAATGAATGAGTTTCAATTGTTTCTCTAATTGAGCCAAAGAATTCCTACAAGGAGTGTAGTCGAATTGTCCGCAAGGAGTGCGTTGACAGAAGGGTTCAATTATAGATAGATTTTGTTCTCATTTCTTCGAAGGTGCAGTTAGGCACAGTGCCGTGCTAGGAGTATGCAGGCCAAGGAAAAGCCTCAGGGTTGCGAACCTGAGCAAAGTTCTAAAAGATTGTTGCTGCAGGAGTGCGCAGGGTCGAGTGCCTTCAACACCTAGATGTTGTTGAAGATTTTCCGCAAGGAGTGAGTGCAAGAAGTTCTCAGAAGGACTTGAGAAGTCGAGAATCTGTTAAGGAGGAGTAGACCTTCGAATTCACCGAAGGATAAGTGCAGGGAAGCTTCTACTAGAAGTCTGAAGGAAGCATCGTAGGTTGGCAAGCAGGAGCCAAGTCTTTGTGAAAGAAGCACTTGACTCATTGTGTAGAAATCATCCAAGGAAGGATAGACAGTCGAAATCCTTTGAGAAGATTTCACGAAGTCCCGAGAGTCGTAGGATCTTGCGGAGGTGCAAGGGGTTTACAGCAAGAGCGTCCGAGGGTTTGAAACTTAGGAGGGAGCAGAGTCGTCGATTCAGGGAAGAAGCAACCGTTGGATCTGCACGTGACGTCGCNTAACCATTTGTTGTGGGGATGCATGTCAGGAGATCCCGAGGAGTCGGGGCTCGGCACATCAAAGTTTTCGGAGGTAAGAAACTCTTGCAGGTTGAAATCGCGATACGTGATATCCCGACGGAAGGGTCGTGTGGACACACTCGGAGTTAGTGGGAGACAGGTGGCGGAATATCGAGGATCGGGAAAAAGGAAGTCCCGAGTCCTTTGACATCAGGATTTGCGATCCAGCGAATCCCAAAATCCTGACGGAAGCGACGGAAGGTGGAAAAGTCTATCCACACGTGTGCCTTGGAGCATCAATACATCGGGGTTCGGAGGTTGGAGATTCCATTAGTTAACATCGCGAGTTCCGATTTCCCTATAGGGAGAACTCTGATAACAGAGGGGAGAAAGTCAACGATTGACCCACATCGGGTTTCGGGGAATCGTGAGGCATAAGGTACGCGAACATAGAATTCGAAAAATCGTGAATTCCGATTTCCCGACCGTTAAGGAAGATCATTGAAGAGTCGTTGTGGGTGAAGAATTCCCGATAGGGAATTAGAAAAACCGTTGAGTTCTTTGGGCCGAGTGGAAAGAAGGTCCTGAGGAAGCGGACGTGCCTTGGGTGGAGGGGCTGCGTCAATTTTGAAATGACTACGACCTATAGAAAAAAGCTAGAATAATTGTCTACCTTCATTTGATATCAAATGGTGCTTCAATGAGTTCCCAAGCCTCCCAAGAAACTTCCTTACGAAAACATGACCATAAATGTTTTTCAAATTAGTTGGAGCATCGTCCCAACATATTGCTTCCTTTTGAAACATGGTGAAGAGTGTCCAAAAAGGTTTTGAAACCAACTTCTTAGAGAAATTGATTTTTTATACCAGCTATCACTAAATTAATATCCTTTCTCAATTTTTTTATTTTATGCTACATGACCAAATATGAAGAAAATAAAAAAATTGAGCAAGAACTAACTTCACCACACTACTACATATTTAAAAAATTGCGACGAAAGAAACCTTTCGTTGCAAAATTGAAGATAAAGAGTTGATTTTCTTTTTATTTTTTTTAAATCCAGCCTGCGTTCATCACATGAGCGATGAAAAATTTGACTATCATCGTAAGCACGGAGAAACCAGATGTGCATCGCAAGAGAAACGAATGTGAAGATAGTCGATTCCTGTCTCTCTTGTGATGACCTTTGGCTATCATCGCAAGAATGGTGATTCAATGATGACCGTTACACTATTTGACAAAGTCAACATTGACCGTTACATTGTTTTACAAAGTCAACATTGACTTGGTCAATGTTCTTCGCTCTTGCAATGAAAAAAAATCTATAAATATTTTGCAAATTAGATATGTTGCGACAATATAATTGTTATAACAACAACAGTTCAAAAATGGTATTTTTGTGTCGAAGAATGTCGTAGAATATTAGAGGTGGAAAAAAAGTAAAGCAGGTGAAAAGGGTGATGGTAGGTGTTATTGCCCTTGAAAAAAATGTTGCACTACATGCCTCGTAAGAATTTTAATAGAAACAACTAAAAAACATTGTAAGAAGTATGGGCACATTGATGGGGGATCGAATGAATATCGTCCCATGTTAATTAGCTATATATTCATTATCTGTTTTTATATTGTCGATTATATATATTATAGTACACACTAATTTTGCATGATTATTTTTAATTATAAAGTTGGAGTTTCCCTCTAACTTTCTACAAAATATTGCACCAAGTAGTAGTAGTAGAAATTATATTGTACAAGATGAGGACCATGATCAAGAAAATGAGGATCTCATGGAAGAAGATGATGGGACAAATCAACTTAATGATCCCATGGAAGAAGATAATGGGACAAATCAAATGATCCAAGATTTGTTTGCTCAGCCAGACGAGAATGGGGACAATGATGGTATTTATGATGAACCTCTATTAGAAAATAAAAATAAACAACTTTATGAAGGCTCAAGAAAAAATATTCCTTCCGCTACATTGCTTCTAGTGAACTTAAAGGTTATGAATAATTTTTTGAACACTTGTATGACACAGATCCTAATATATGTAATATGTTTCATATCATATACATAAATGTTGACTTTTTTCTATTTGTTTTTAGTGTTAATTAGTGTAAATTAAGAATGCAATTTTTATGATTAATATTCTTTACATTAACTAGTTATATTTTATGTTGTAGATTGTTAAGTGGATTTTTTTATCATCGTCAAATATTTTACCTCTCACATATCGAGATTTGAATGCCATTATGAAAGACATTGGAATGGATTATCAAACTATAGATGAATGTCCTAATGATCATATTATATATTATGGAAAACATGCTTCGAAAATAGAATGCTCGTAATGTCATATCAGTAGATATCGAACAGATCAAGTAACAAAAAGGGTGCCTTGAAAGGTTCCTCATCATATTCCCATAATTCCACATTTGCAACAATTGTTCAGGTGTGAAAGCATAGAACAATTTATGGATTAACATGCATGTAACAAAAGTGGAGATGGTGTTCTTTGAATTCCTTTCGATGGTCATGCATTTAGGAAAATTGAGGAAAAATGGGCATATTTCAAAGATGAACCTCGTAGTGTTTGGCTTTAATTGGCAGCTGATGATGTTAATCCATTCAGAGAGCTTAGTTCAATTTACTTAGTCTGACCTATTATTGTTATCAACAATAACATTCCTCCTAGGATGTCAATAAAGAGGGAGCACATAATGTTGAGAATGATTGTTCGAGGTATTTGTTTACATTTATTTTTTGAATGTAACATTTTCATTTGTTTCATTTTTTGCATAATATTTATTGTTTATTTATTTACTTATATACACATATCATGGTTATAGTAATTATGTGTAATTTCAAACAATTAGGTAAGTACCAAGTTAAAGGTATGGATGTATATATTGAGCCTCGTATTGACGAGATACTAAAGTTATATGGCATCACTATGTATGACATCTATATACCAATCGGGGAGAAGAAATTTAAATACATTTTTTTGGAAATTCATAATTCCCCAGGATTAACATATTTTTGTGGTATGCAACATTCTATTTCTCTTTAATACTATATAATTTTTTAAAGATATCATGTTGCATGTTTACTTTTTAAATAATCTCATCGTATAATTGGCATTAATCCATCTGTTGCAGGTCTTCAAACAAAGGGTAAATTTACATGTCTAGTTTGTGGTCCTAAGATGAAGTATCATCATTATTTTCTTTTAGGAAAGGTGGTGTTTGATGACTATAGGCACCTCCTCTCTAATAACCATAGGTATCATACTACTAAAAAACATATTTTCAATGGGATAGAAGAGACTGGTTTAAAACCATGAAGAATGACACCTCACCTATGGAGGTTGGAATATAATATAAATCGTGTATGCAATTTATTTATGTATCGTATATGTAATGTTTTGAATTTTTATTTTAATCATTGAATTTATTTTACCATATTTGATAATTATTTTTGTGATTTCTCTTATGCTTCAGGAAGGTCGCCATCATGAAGGTATTAATAATGGGCTTCCACGAGGAATGAAATGTTATACCACTCAATTCATGAGGTTTCCCTACTATGAGGAGTTAAAAATAGCTCATTTGAGTGATATAATGCATATCGGGAAGAATGTGAAACAACCTTTATGGCGAATCATAGATGGTAGGAAGGATAAAGAAAAAATTGTCAAAATTTGTACTGACATTCAGGAAACCAATTATGTAATGCGAAGTGTGATATAATCAAATAGAGATGGACTAGACCGAAATAACCTTCCATGGTTATTAAGAGAGAAACAAAGCAATGATGTAAAAGAGGTCATTCAAAGAATTAAATTTCCCACGGGTTTTGCTTCAAACATAAATAATATCTTAACGAAGAAAGGTGAATTTGGTGGGGTAAAAAAACATGATTTCCATACCTTCATTAAGTTAATAATTTTGGTATACATATTTATATATATTGGCCTTATACATCTTTTAAGTTTTTTTTTTTGTGTGTACTTTGGTCGAAACAAATAACGATTCATTTTTTGTTAGGAACCAACTAGCAATATAGCATAGAAAAACCTCAGAATAAGTACTCAAAACCTAGAAAAAGAGAGAAATTCATATAATAAGCCTCTTCGAGGGGGAAACCTCCTTATGCCCACATAAATGTTTAATTACAAGATGATTCCAAATGAAAATGTCTCCTTGGTATATATAGGATACTAGGAGGTATAATTACAACTAATGGACTAAAGATGACATAAATAAAATAACATTACTAATGTAATATGCCTC
>SNQJ01S0012066.1:88783-112994 GCA_010110895.2 Picea sitchensis | reverse complement strand
GATTGGGTCCTTGCCATCAAACTTCCTCATATCAATATTAGGAACTTGGTTGGTCTTCAAACCAAAGTTGGAGTTTCTCCATTCTTGATTCACCTTCCTTGTGTCCTCATCATGAATTTCATGGGATACATTTTCACTTTCAAGTTTCCTCTCTATTATGAAAATTTTCAATCCTTCCATGATCTCCTCTTTTAAACCATCCATCTTAGTATTTATTGCCTCCAACTTAGCTTCCATCTCTTGTAGTTCATGTTTTTTTACTGTCTTCTTTTGTAAATAATTTATGTCCCTACGCATTTCTTCACCTTCATCAGGAGTCCAAGTAGGATTTTCTGGAGGCTTATTTGGTGTAGAAGTTCCCTTTTTTGGTAGCATGTTGGCCAAGTATCAATTTAAACCTTGATTTTGAGATGCTTTTGCTAGACAATCTACCTTTTATTGTATCTCCAAAATTTCGCCCCTTCTGAGTATGAAATTTTCTTTTTTGTAGGTCTTTGATATTTCTTCTCTGCAATTCCATAATTCTGATCAAAATTGGGTGTGCCAAGTGGAATTTATGGTAACTTCCCCACAACTTACTGATTTGTTTCCTTTCTAGGATATCTCACTTGTATAGTGTGCCCGCACAAAATAATTGATATAAAATTATTAAACTCGTACCAGAACTACTACGGTCTTTCCATTATCCAATGCAAGTGGTCTCACTCAATTTGGATACTCTAGGAAGCAGTTATGATTGTTTTACCCGGAACACCTGCTTGAGACTAGTCAATAGGACTAGTTAGATACCCTATCTTCCATAGGGTTTATCTACAAATGTAAGATGACCTAGAAGATGAAATTATTACGACAAATACCTTACTAATTTATGTAAATATCCTCCATATTTCATGTTCTGAAGCATTACCGAAAACATTTTATAGCGAAAATTCCGCAATGACTCAATTTAGGATGATTGTAGAACCCTATCTTAGAAAGGTTATATCTCTGAAAGTATAAGGCATCAGGAGATGAAATTTTAACACAATGTACCTTGATCCATATACTAAATATCCCCTAATATGTTCCTTCTTAATCATTGTAGAAACAAATTTATAGTTCAAATCCCAAGTTGTCTTAGATGTACCAGCGAAACCCCAAGACCTTGAGCTCTGATACCATATGTTAGGAACCAAATAACAATATAGCATAGAAAAACATCAGGATAAGTACTCAAAACCTTGAAAAATAGATAAATTCATATAATAAGACTCTTTGAGGGGGAAACCTCCTTATTCCCACATAAATGTTCAATTACAAGATGACTCCAAATGAAAATGTCTCATTGGTATATATAGGAGACTAGGAGGTATAATTACAACTAATGGACTAAAGACGACATAAATAAAATAACATTAATAATGTAATATGCCCCAATTAAGGGGTAATGAGCCATTATTTAGGGCTTAACATTTTTTTTGTTATAGTATGTTCTACCATTATCTCTCCCAAATGACTTTGACAACAACATCAAACAAGTTGTATATGATCTTGGAAAATACATGAGGTAAGTAGTTGTGATTTATATGTAAAATGCTCTTTCAATTTGTTGTTGTACTTAATGACATGTGTTTTACTTGTAATGTAATATATTATATTATGTTATGTTGAAACATGTTATTTTCTTGTGTCATGATCTCATGTAGATGGTTGTCATTGAAAGAAATCCATGAAGATGATATAAAGTATTGGAAGAGAGAAATTCCCCGGCTAATGTGTGAAATGAAAAAGTATATACCTCCAACATTTTTCAATGCACAAGAACACTACCTCATACACTAAGTTGAGGAGATTGAAATTTGTTGACATATACACACAAGGTCAATGTGGATGGTGGAGAGGCACTTGAAATCATTGAAGGATTTGGTTAGACAATGAGCATGTCCTGAGGGTTCTATGGTGGAGGGATATATGGTATATCAATCCATGGTGTATATTAGTCAGTATCTTCCTAAATTAGCAGCGGCGACTATGCATGTCATGGATCACATTTGGGATGTGAACTCCATCAAAAAAATTGAAGATCAGGAGGACCTATTGGGGAAAGGTAGAATGAAAAAAATGAGAGGTAATGTATTAATAATTGTGGAGATTTATATTAATACATATAAATTTTCATTTTTTGTGTATATGATCATACTCATTAATATATTATATTTCATAAATTATTAATATTTACCATGGATGTTATAACTAATATTTAATATTGGTGAATTGTGATTTTTTGATTCAATTGCTCAAGATTGGGATGCACTACATTTATACATTGCAAACAATGTTGACTGGATGAATGTATGGATTGAAATATGTAAAAAACATTATGGTGGTAGGTTATCATGGAAACGAATGTCTAAATTCGTTAGATAACCTCATCGTAAGGGAGATGCCAATGTTACGCAAAGGGAAATCGAATTAGCATATGGTTTGAAAGATGGACATGAAAGAAAATTCACCCATTTTATATAGTTATTTTATATTATATTAATGTGACTACATGTGTACTTATATCTTTTTTAGATACTTTCCAAGTTATATAAATATGTTAATTTATTAATTCACAATGCATCTTTTACATATATGGCATATTGCAGTTGAAACACCACAAGGCTATGTGGTGCAATGGTCGTAAATTTTGCATCAAAGAGTTGGATTAAACCAAGAAAATTTATGATAGTGGGATAACTGCAGTATACCAGGTCACTAATGTTTCCTCTAGGAGTGACAGACATCCCCGAGAATATGAAAATATATACTATGGATATTTGAATGATATTCTTGAGTGTGACTTTAATTCCTTCAAATTAGTTCTTTTCGATGTCAAATGGTATAGCTTACGAATGCATGAACACAATGAGTAAAGAACTGTTATTTAACATGCCAACAAATTTCTGATGATTAAAACAACAGTGTTTGAAAAAGGAAATGATTGTTATGTTTTTCCAAGCCAATGTGAACAAGTCTTTTACTCAAATGTTCCAGGTGAGAGGGAATGGTCATTTGTTGTTAGATATGATCCAAGAGGAAGGCCAATTAAGTATACTCATGTACTGGAAGAATATGATATTGAAGAAGAAGATGATTTGCCAGATCAGACAGAGTCGGAAGATCATGCAAGGTCCATAGACAAAGAAGACAAAGAAGATCATGATCCAGGCGTAGGAGACAATGCATTTCTTGATGATGATGTAGATGAAAATATGCTCGAAAATGACATTGATGACGATGATGATATCATCAATCCTTTCAACATCGTTTCTGAACCAGATGATGATACAAATGTCAAGTGAGATGAAGAAGAAGATACAAAATAAGGATGATTATACAAATGTTGAGTTGGATTAGGTACGTGACTATATGTTTTAATTTGTATGAATTATTATCTTAAAATAATTTACTTATGTCATGGTTTAATTACATGTTTTTAAGTTTCTTGTGATGTTTTTATATCCTATGTTACATCATGTTTAATTATTATGTGAAACTTGAAAATAATTGCCAATATACGAAAGTATGTGGTAAACTAACAATATCATTTACAAACACATAATTTCATTTACCTTCAGTAATTTTTGTTTTTGTAGTTTCTATGCATGAATCTTACTAGGTTTCTTTTAATTATTTTCTATTTTATAATTTGGGTATTGGGGAATTGAGAGTGATGTCAAGGGGAGGGGAGCAGCCGTATGAGCTTCCAAATTCATGTGGTTGGCCTTTTTCAGTAGAGGATGAATTATTCTTGAAACCAAGAAAATCTCATTCATTTTTATACCATCGTGATCATAGATAGACTATTCTCATGCCTTAACTATATTGGAGTGTTTCTGAACTCAAATTTGACTCACAAACCCACTTGTTTCCATCATCAAATTGACTCCCAAAGACAAATTTTATGGTCTAATTTTATCAAACTATGCCTTAATTTTCCCAAATTATGAATGGCTTAGGACTAGAGTCAATCTCAACGAGGTCTTCTTTCCCCACTAATTCTGCCAAGCCCATTCCGTTTGATGTGGTTTCTCTACAATATAGTAGCTAGGGACAGTGGGGAATATCGTTAATGATCCATTCATGTGCATCACTAATTGGATGATGAGGCAATTGGCTACCTTAAGAAATTCATAGTTACACTCGTTGTTTACCCATGCTTGGTTGAATTACTTCACTTTGCCATAGATAACAATGGGAATAAATCACATTGCGTATTTAGAAGAGTTATGGGTTATGGGTCGATGATTTATAAGGTTAGGGGGTGTAGATTCAAGGTGTAGTTTAGGTGATTATTAACACATTAACCTCTATCATATAATATATAATATGTGAATTATTATAATATACATCAATTATATAATATATAAATTATATATAGTTATATTTTATATAATATATATTAATTATATATAATAATCCAAACCCAAAAAAAAAAATTAAATTTCAAACCTATTACATTTCAAACCTGCGCATGCGTGAGGAGAGAAAACTGCAAGGAGACCACACAGGAAGATTAGACGAGGAGAGTCAAGGATATCATAAGAGGAGAGCCAATGAGAGTCAAGGAGAGAACACTGCTAGGAGAGCCGAGGAGAGAACATCGATAGTAGATTCTCAAACCCAGAGAAGGAGATCTAGGGCATGACACGAGAGGAGACAAAAGTCACAAAATCCTTTCGAGACCAAGCTAGAGGTAAAACTGCAAGCACGCTTGAGAATGGTGAGTGGTTGTTACCATCATTCACTTTTAATTATTGTCCAAATTGATTTGGAAGACATTCACATTGTTAATAAATCCAATGAATCTAGTTGATGTTGTTTTCTCACCCGTGTTTGGGAGGGTGGTTGTTAGCATGCATAATGGCCAAGCAAGATGATAATTCTTCCATCATGTTAATGAATTTAAGAAGGATATACTTCACCAAGAATATCAACCCCCTTAAGCATTCCATTTTGATCAATCTGAAGAAGGTCATCATGCCTTCCTTCCCAACATGATTTTTTTGCATTGAGATCCAAATTTTAAAAATATGGATCACATCAACCTAATTTTCTTATGGGAGAAGGAAGACAATAGTGGTAGAGATAAATCATATTAGTGGGCAGGCCAAGGAAATGTAGGGATGAGGAGGTCATATCAGTGTCTTTGGATTCAATATATTGTGTGCATCTAAAGTCGAGGAGAGCAGAAGAGGATATCCAAGGAGATTCAAGGAGAGAACACCGCTAGGAGAGCACACCGAGAGTATCTTCTCAAACTTTGAGATCTGTGTGAGGGAACGCCATAGAAGGAGATATAGGGCATGATTCCAGAGAAGACAAAAGTCACAAAATCCTTTGTAGACCAAGCTAGAGGTAACATTGTGAGCACGCTTGAGAATGGTAAGTGGTTGTTACCATCATTCACTTTTAATTATTGTCCAAATTGATTTGGAAAACCTTGACATTGTTAATAAATCGAATGAATCAAATGATTTAGCATGAATAATGGCCAAGCATAGCGAGAATTCTTCCATAATTTTAATGCATTTAAGAAAGATATACTTCACCAAGAATCTCAACCCTCTTAAGCATTCCATTTTGATCAATCTGAAGAAGGTCATCATGCCTTCCTTCCCAACATGATTTTTTCGCATTAAGATCCAACTTTAAAAAATATGGATCACATCAACCTAATTTTCTTATGGGAGAAGGAAGAAAATAGTGGTAGAGAGAAATCATATTAGTGGGTAGGCCAAGGAAATGTAGGGATGATGAGGTCATATCAGTGTCTTGGGATTCAATATATTTTGTTCATATAATTTTTTTTGATGGGGATTTCTCTTAGATATTTAACATAGTCATTCCCTCGATGTTTATTGAGATAAACATAGAGTTTCACCTTTCTTATTTTCACAATTGTGAGGCTATTGAAGCCTACAAGGGATTCAAATGATTCAAGAGGAGAGGGGTTGTCTCAAATGACGAGGAACATTACTATTTCCCCATTTTGGGATTGTCATCACACAACAAGAATGAATAACCTTTTCAAGGATGTTCTTTAACTATGGATTAAGAAAAATACTAAGGGAAGTTTCCTAGTCATTGGAATGATTAAGGAAAACAATCATAGACATAAAAAATTATATGTAAAATAGAAATAAAGAGGAGTATATGTGCAATGTATCAGAATAAAATAATAAAAATTTAAACTTCTTCAAGATCCACAATTAACTCCAAGAAAACCCCCTCAAAGTTGGGCACTCCTCAATAAAGGTGGAACAATTTTCAATGTAGGGTTTGACAAAGTCTTTTCTTCCACACATCGCTCTCCTTTGAAGTGATTCCTCAAACAATTCTCTTATAACATCTTCCTTCCTTAAAATAAGAATTCAAACCTCGAGATTCTGGAGAAATCCTCTTTGTTTGCATACATAATCCTTGATCATTCCATACAATCATTTTATACTTCCTTATAAGGTGGAGAGTTCCTTCCAAGATGAATTTTAAACCATTCTCTTATGGTTTATATGTCATGTGTCCTCTCCTTAGCTAGGGAATTCCTCAATCATGTGTTCTAAGCAATTTCTATAACCCCTTTTACATGGGGTGCTCTTCATCTGATTTTTACTTTATCCTTATTTCATGGTTGGAAATAGTCAAATTTTCCACTTGGTACCCAATTTGACATCATCAATATGGGCACTCCCTCTAGACATTGATTAAATTCCTTTTTGGGGGTGTGTGAAATGGTTTTGGGTCCATGATAATTCCTTTTAATCATTCTATTTGAAGGTTTCCTTCTTTCTCTAACTAATTGCTTCGATTTGTACCTTGTTGATTCCATATTAACCTCTTCATCTAAGAATTTAACACTAAGATGCCTCCCCATATCACCTTTCACAAGGATTCATGCTTGTAGAACCACTTCTTTGCTAAATCATGTGTATACAAGACACCCTTATCCTAAGTAACCTATAGATGTTTTCTTTCTCTCTTTAAAAGAAAGATTGTGGTCTTCAAGTTTTGTATCTATTTAATTTTTGCCCATTGAAAATTTCTTCAATATTTTAGAACTCTATGCTAGTTAGTTTCCTAAGTTTGTAGTAAAGGTATGGAAGGTGTTGGTATAGTCCCATAGTTTGATCTCGGACCCGGTGGAGCTGCAACCATTTGGTGTATTGGTCCCCGTAGCTCCCCATATGGTAATATTCCTCATTTAGGGTATCCAAAAAATCCCCCCTATGTGTCTTGAACCTCTAGGTGGAATTGTGTTCTTCCTCTCACCGTTCTCTAGGTGAAACCCACCTAGAGATTCATAACCTTCACTAAGTTGGGAACCCACATGCATGAGTGCCCCTACTAATTTAGGTAATTTCACCCTCTAATTTTGCATCCAAAACAAAATATATAAAAAATATTTAGAACTTTGAATATAGAAAAAAAAGTTCAAAAAATTGAAATAGGTTGAGGATGGACAACTCACTATTTGGGGGTTCTAATTATATTATATTATAATGTGGTAGGATGATCGTGGAAAAGGGCCATCCGCAGAACATGTACTTGATTATCAAATTCTACTTTGATTTTACATGAAATTTATTATTTATTTATATAATTTTATTTGTGTGGCAATCAATTATTTAATTTGTTTATATAAATAAAATAACATTGATTTTCATGTTGAAATTATATGTAGTCGGCAGGCCATGCTGATCATGATTCCATTGATGAGGAGGGGTTGTATTCATCCCCTGATATGATGGTATTATAAAAATAAAGAGCATTAAAGAGAACAATGAACTTGATAGCTAGTTAGACTGTGGAGGTCAAACTCCCGACGTTCTAGAAATGATTAATCTCCTTATGTAGCAGCTTAACACATATAAGGTAATAAACATAATTTAAAGTTTTTTTTTAATGTAATCATACGTTCAATTATGAAACTTTGTTTTTTAACTTTTACATTATCTCACGAAAAAAAACATGTTCTTTTTTATAAAGAGATTTTTGGAGCATGTTCAACCCGATGTTGGTAGTAGTGGCAATGTAGAGATGCCATAGAGTCCGGACATGGGTTGTCATATGGATGCTAGAGTAATTTTTACTTATCTATTCTAGAGAGGGAGTAGAAGGCGATTATTGATGATGAAAAATAAAAGATATTGAACAAATCAGGAGAAACAATAACTAGTACCCCAAGGTAAATTACAATGTTTTGATTTCAATATTGTTAAGTTTCTTTAGATGTAAATAAAAGTGTGTTATATAATATACTTGAAAATTTTGATGAAAGGTTGTCAGACACTTTGAAGGAAACCAAAGTAAGGATTTCCAAACATGGCCAACACAAGCTAGGCCACGGAGGCTACTTGTGGTTATAGTCACAAATCGTAAGTACCCAAACATGCTAAGATAATTATTTTTATCGCCTTACAACTTTCATTTTATTGCAACCAAAAACATTAAAAAAACATGCTCTTATACAATGCAAGGTGATGAATTCATAACTAAAACCACGAAGGAATATCTCTAACTTAGTTACAAGTATAGCTACAAATCCATGGTTGATTGTAGGAAAATCATGGGGCAGACCCCAAGATCCAGTTTGTGGGATAAGGTAAATAAAAATCACTCTACATTAACCTTTCATTACTTATAAAATACTTAAATGTTTGATATCATCCAAAGATTTAATGTCTTACTTTGTTTTAATCAAGGGAGTAGGACTATCGATGAAACCATTAGCATTGGAAAACAAAGTGTTGATAGTGCAGCGCAGAGAAAAGATCATGGTTCTCCCAAAAAACCCTATCCCAATGGGTTGAAGCCCCAATATGTTCCTGTGACTAAGGCCCATGATGGAAAAATGGATGCATATTAATAATTTACTTAATAATTTCGTTCTTATAAATTTTGTACTTCTAATTTTTATTACTTATACATTTATGGTTTTGTCCTTATAAATTTTGTCGTTTTGATGGAAGAGAATGTCATAGTTGAGCCTCCTTGACCCGAACATGATCCCGAGAGCAGGGTAGCCATTCCAACTATGCTGACTAGTGGACCAACAGGTAAATAATTACATTGCAGAGGTTTTTTTTAATATTAATGAGCTACTTCAATAAGAAATTGACGATGTATGATAATTTTATAAGACAGATAGATGTACAGTATATAGCTAGTATGTTTGTAACATATTTTTAATGATAACTATCATTTTTTAAATTCTTTTTTATGACATATGCCTTTGAATGATAAACCTCATTTATAGCTTTACAATCACTTTTTATCAATTTTGAATATTTTTAATGCATATTTTTTTAGTAGAATATATATTGGAGCCATTTTTCTGGGCAAAAACCTCTCTTGATCCAATGGAGAAACAATTTAGTCAATGTTGGCTTCATTGTTGCTCCTTCGGATTGAGGGAGGTTTGCTCCAAGATCAGACAACTCCAATAAATTATTCTCGAAACCAAGAGGAGCTTATTCATGCCGTCACATATAAGATGTGTGTGTGTGTGTGTGTGTGTGTCTATGTGTGTGTCACTATTTAATCTACTCTCATATGGATTTTACAAAAAAAGAATATCAGTGGTGTTTACAATTTGCAATCTTGTCGTTTTTAATTTCTGTTAGGATTTATTGACACGTCTTAAAAGTATTTTTTGGTTTTTACTAAAAAATAAATATAATTTTGTTTTTATTTACTACAGGGTGCAATTCACGCATTTGGAGATTCTCTATATGTTGTATCAATGCAATTCTACACATTAGAATATCAAATATCATGTATTTCTTGTTTTTTTTTTTTTTATGACTTCTTAAGGTTCCTTTTATTTATTTATTTTTACATTACCATCATTTGTCGGCTACTATGGGGCAAGTCATTCTATATAGTGAACCAAACCCAAGTATGTAGCAAACACGATTCCATTTAGTTCATCATATCATATGATTCACACAACTAATCTAATACTTCAACCTGGTTTTTGAGATTGTGTATAAGTAATCCCCCAGATATCACAGTATAAGCATAACCATAATTATGCAATAGAGTATTTGAAATGAAAGAGATATAGATACCACTTCCGAGTAGAAATTAGAAAAAATAGGCACCAATGAACCTAAATACTCATCCAAAGTTCCAAGAATATGAAACTCAAACATCCCACCAGCCTGAAAGTGGATAGGGGTTTGGGTGTGTTACACCAATGACCTCTATACACTCCTATGCCATTTATTACTCTCCTGTGATATTTATTGTAATATTTATTATTTTGTTGTAGAGTACTGCTTTGGCACCAAGGGAAATTATTCCACCCTTACCTCTAGGGAAAGAGAAACTTGAAAATGCTTTAGCTATAGACACTTCTACCAATATATTAATTGGTGTCATTCCACCAACACTTGGAATTTGCACTGCACTCGAATCATTGAATCTATCAGAGAATTCCTTAGAAGGTTCCATTCCAGATTCACTTGGGTATCTAAACAATCTCATGGACTTGGATGCGACCCCAATTTTTTTCATTAACATTGGCACAATCACGAAAATATCTTTAGAAATAATTGAATCACAATGGGAGCAATATTAATTAACCAACAAATCATTTCTAACACACGGTGAGAGCCATATTGCTTATTAAATTTGAGAAATTTATTGTGAACAACTATTACTATCTAGCAAAAGTTCAAAGACTTGTCCAAATAAATAAGGAATAAAAACTTCAAATTGAAAACCAACCTATCCTCTAAATGAAATATCTCTTACTATAATTTTTTCTGAAATATATTATTGTAACATATACAACGGGTTACAAAAGGGGAGTAATTATACTAGAGAACATGGGGAAAATCTAAAATGGGGGAGAGAAGTGGTATGGAAGAGGTGTAATACCCATGACACACCCTAATGCCAAGAGAGATAAAACTCAAGTTCTAAGAGAAAGAACCAAGTTATGGGACAAAAGAAACAATATGAGCACACCTAGAATTTTCAACATCTCAACAATTCTATGGTAGTCATAATTGTAGTAACATCTTTTTATTTATTGTTATATAATAAGTGATTGAGCATCTCCAAAGGAGTTAAATCAAATTTGTATTTTCAAGGAAATTAAAGCACATGTGTGTGCACACACATTTAATTGTCTCTAGCTCGATGGCTTGGGAGGAGAAATTGTATCCTCCCCACCTAGGCTTAAATCCAGACACATGCATACACACACATTCAATTAGGTCTAGCACAGTGATTTGGGAGGATAAATTTTATTCTCCCCACCCACTCAAATATCGCTTGTGACACATTCCATTCTTTGTGAGCCAATTATTGTTGAAGATATAAACCATGAGAAATATTTATTCTCTCTTGTGGGTGGAGAGATTGTACACACACACACACACACACACACACACACACACACACACACACACACGTATTCATTTCCTAAACACACACACACACACATATTCATTTTCCTAATAAGTTCAGAAAAATCATATTTAAATTTTAGGAGAGGCGCAAAATGATTTGGAACACATCTGGAGGGTTGTTAAATATGGAAGAATAGTTTAAATTGGTCAAAAGGAGTTGTAAAATAGCGGCGATGGAAAGAAATAAAATATCAATGGTCATGATTGCAATCGGGATAGATCAACAACTCGTGTGCATTGCAGGCTTGGAAAGTGCACAGAGGTTAATTCCATAAAGTGGTTACGAAATGGAAACCACGAGTTTTTAAGGTAAAAACATGTCAGCACGAGGATGATTGTAGAGAAAAGAGTGTTTTACATTGAAACCGCTAACCCATCTCTTTGAAAAGTTGAATATTATATAGTTGATGTGACTTTTATTTATTTTTTATCTTTGTCAAAATGAGAACTATTGGAGTTGTTGCAACTGTCACCTTTGACCGAATATAGAATTCTCAACGCCATTACCAGGTATTTTTTCTTACTTCCATGGATCCCATCATGCTCGAAGTATCTGAACAAATCCGAAAAGATAATGAAGAATCCCTAATCGATAGACATAATGATGTTTGTGACCCTGAATTCACTGTTGCCCATATTTCTCAAATAGTCAGTAAGTTAGCTGACGTTAGAGGGAAATGTTTCCCATTTTTGGAGTTCGTCCAAGCTTCTCTCATTCTGTATGAAACCAAATTGTGTTTGCAGTTCACCGAATTTATATAATGGTGTGCAGAGAAATACTCAGAGTCAGAAATATTTGTAATTGATAAAAAGGGGTATACAATCTTTTTTAAAATTGATGTTGTGTCATTCAGGGAGTCATTAAAAATTCTTAAGTCTTTCTCTAGGAATTTTGAACCTTTTGATGAGGAATAAATGATTAGAGTCTATAGGAAGTGTCAACCAGAGATTAAAAATATGTTTTTAAGAATGATTATCAAGCTTGATTAGTTCCCACAAAGTCTATCTTTTCCATTAAGCATCGATATCATGGTCAGTGAGGTTCAATGTGTCTTCTCTTTGTTAAGTCAGGTTTTAGGTATTAATAGTCATAGATTCATAGTTGAGGTCATGTTAGGTTTCTTGCTCAAATTCTTCCAGTCTGAGTCAGTTCAAGTTATATTCATTAATTTTGATGAGTTCCTAGATGATACCATCCAAAAACAGCTAGTGAACTTCCACTGTCTTAGACACTTCAAATAATGTACATATCTGATGAAGATTTTTCTCAAAAGAAACAATGTAGAGATCCCTGAAGAGGAATAAATATCTATTGAAAGAAACATGATGAATTCAATATTGTTTTATCAATAAAGTCATGTCAAAGGCATACCAAATGATTTTCAATGTTAAACTACAAAGAGTTATTGAATAAATGAGAATTTTTTACATAATCCATAAGACAGAGTAGGAGACTGGACACTTTTCATAATTTCTATAGTAATATGGGTGTATGGATTTCATGAGTTTCATTATTTGTTGCCCATTTTTTTTACCCAAATTTGTTTTTCTCTAGAGATCATAAGATAGAAAATCATCTCTGAAACTGAAAATTTCATCAAATATCATAGAGCAATCAATATAAAGTTTCCTTTTTTGATTGGCCCATTCATTGTAAAATCTAGAACATGTCTAGCACAGGTTGAGGCAAAGCTCAAAGATTTGGTTTTTTCACAAATTCTAGTAAAACATATGATCCTCATCATATCATATTTAGAAGGAGGAAAATGAACAAGAATTCTCCATATGAGCATGAGCCTATTGAAGGCCTGGAGAATTTTGTAAATCTTGAAGAATCTGTGGATATTGAAGCCCCTGTACAAAACATACCAACACAATAGAGTATTCCAAAGGTGGAAATTAAGGTTCCAAAAGCTAGTACACATAGTAAGAGCAATGTTTCAGAGGCAATGGACATAGACCCTAAAGACACTGTTAGAAAGAAAATGAAAACCATCCAGGCAGAGAAGTATGTAGACTTGGAGGATGAAGGGCCTAAAGAAGAAACATGTTTAGACATGGTGGAGAGTGGCACAAGTGTAATTGAATCCATATCTAATAAATTGGAAAGTGAAGGTATTTTAGGAGACTTCCATAGCTAGAAATACTATTTTTCTCAGGCCTCAGAGGAATCCTACCAGTCAAAGGAAGATTTATCTAAATGGTCTGCTGAAAAAATAAAGGAATGACTAAGTGAGATTATGAATCTAATGCCTAAGGTAAAGAAAACTTCCCATATTCACATTCAAAGACACAGAAAAAAAAACATTCATAATTTCCATAGTATAATGAGATAAGGTCTTTGAGATAAAAATAAAGAATGATAATATCAGTGCCCCGGATAAGGTTCAATTCCACAAGCAGACTAGTCACCTGCTATATTCATATTGTTTAAATTTAAATTTGAAAAATGCAAAGTTAACATCACTAGTTGTCAAGCTTGAAGAATAGATCAAGAAGGAAAAAGAAGAAAGTAAATCATGATAGATTCAAATAAAGAAACTTGAACCTGATGGACCCAAAGCAATGAAAGCCTTGTTGGATGAGAAAGACAAAGTGACTCTCAAGCTGAAGATAAAGTTGAAAATGCATGCTACAGAGCATCCACAGACTACATAACTTGTAGAATTGGAATAGGAGAAGGAATCTTTCAAGAAGCAATCATTAGATTTTCAGGCTAAATTTATGCAACAGGAAAAGGAAAAAATAAAATGTTCAAAAGAAAATACATAAATGGATACTAGAGTCATAACTTTGTATTCTATTGTACCCTTTGTTACACCCTCTTCTACTAAAATAAAATCAGACACTAAAGACATTGTCCAGGAAATGTCTTAGGTTAGCTTAAAGGATGGGGAAATAAAATAAATGAAAGAGAATATCAAGAAAATGGAACAAGAGGAACAAAAAAGGGATGAAATAACATCACAACTTAAAAAGGAAAATGTAGTCCTTCATGAAAAGGTGAGTAAGCTAAACTCCTGGCTTAAAGGAATTTTTTTTTTACAAGGAGCCAGGCACATCATCTAGGACTCCATATCAGTTGAGGTTACAAAACTCAAGACATGCCTAAATTTTGTTAATGATGAGGAAAACATTGCAGTTTTGGCTAAACAAAGATACAAATTTATTAAAGAAACTTTATCAAAAGGACCAACAAAATGGGCCGAGAACACTATTAATATCCTTAATGTAGTGCCTTCATCAAGTTTCTAGAAAATTGGGGTCAAATATAGAAATTCTTTGACAATATGGGCTAGAAGAATCATAATCAAGCACAACCTCTCGAATTCAGTCCAGAATAAAGAAACCCAATTGGAAAAGAGTGTTCATGATTTTAAGTATATGTTTGAAGAACTATTTATCAAATGTCTTCCATGGTTCTGGGATGGAAAGGGAAAGTTACACAAACAAGAATCCTACAATTCCCTCTTGACACAAGTGAGGATGGATCACTGTAGGTTTGAAGAATTACGTGAAGTTTTAAAGGGGGAAACTGTGGTATAAAAGTTAGCCATAGATTTTGAAATTTTGAATATATTTAGGATAATAAAATTTGTCCTTCCTTTCATGTCGTATTTCTCTTGAATCGATTTGGAAATTTTAATAAAAGAAATGATGGATTATGATATTCCTTCTAAATTACAGTGAAAGGAAATAATAAGATTGGGTAAAAATAAATGTAATTTTCCAGGTCCTAGTAAATGACCATCCAACTATCAACAGAGTATGGGTCTAGAAATCATCCAATTATATCAAGACACTACCAAGGTCAAAGGGGTGAAGATAAGGATAAATTTGTTGAAATATCTCAACTATCCTTATTTTTTGAACTATTTTTCTCTATTTTTTTAAATCGGTTTCAAACCGAATTTCATTCATTTTTATACATATTGTAACATATAATTTACAAAGGTTGGGATAATTTTTGACGATTTGAGTATTATCAGAGTCTTTGTACTGTAATATTTTCCTGAAGAATTAATAAAGTTTGGTGATCCAAGGCTTCTGGGATCCAGTTTTTCTTCAAATATTCATGTGCTAGTGATCGTGAAGCATGTTCACTTCAATGTATGTTCTTGTTTCAGTTTATTGTTCTCTTTCCATATGTGAATGATATTCAATTAAAATATTGTTTCAGAATTCATCATCTTGATGCTATGTCACATAGTTTTGAATATCAATGGTGTTTTCTTCTACTAAAACAATTTAATAAATTTCAAAATCTTATTTCTTAAAGCGTTGATTTATTTTTTTCTTCTATCCTTTCTTCTACAATGACATTTAAATTAAACCAACACAAATTGTGTGTATATCTTTCCTCTGAAGTATTTTCCCATTAATTGATAGATTACTCACATATTCATTATATTCAACCTTTTGAATCCATACCCAGTGGATTTCTCATAGGTTGAAACATCAAATCCCATCCAAAAATGTATTCACAATCCAAGGACCTAACCTCAAGAAACAAAAATCAAATCAGTCCTTTCAGTGACTGATTTGGGAGAGTTCCCTCTTTGAGACTGGAAGGGTTAGATTCTAGTTTATAAACTTGGTTTGTGGTTACCTTTGGGTTTCTTTTCCCGGCCTAAATAAATTACAAAGTGATAACACAATTGAAGGATAAATTCTATTTATTTTCAATGCAATTCACATTACATCCAAATTCTTAATGCTTTTATGTCAATATGTCAGACTTTTTGGAAATTCTTTTCCACTTTAATTTTCCTACACATTCACTGAGGTTTGCATGCATTTGTTTTTGTAACTTTGTATATATTTTGTGACCGAAGCATATCACAACCATGACAAAGAAAAATAAAACAAATATAGAATGAAAAAAATTAAATCCACAACATACAATTTCATAGTACTCTCTTACTGTATTGCGTAAGGTTCACTCCATAGTTATGATTTCCACTTAATGTGGCTACCTTATAGTTGGGTGGAGAGTTGGAGGCGTACAATCAGTTGGTGTCTTTAAAAATAGATAGTTTTTATGTTATGTTTTTCTTATGTTGATCAATGTGTATTTTATGTTCTTAATTATGGTATTATTGTGTGTATTTATATTTATGAATGCTAATATATGTTTGTGCATTATTTATGCATGGAATTACAAGTTCTAAGGATTGCATTTAAGTGTTTGATATGCAGGGAATAATAATATTACATATGGGTATGAGATCCCTATTGGGCATAAATATTAATGGTATCAAAGGAATAGTGAGTTAAGTAAAAGAGAATTTGAAAGTTTTGTATGTGTCAAAGTGAATTATAGTAGCATATGCCTGAGAGTGATTCTGGGGTGTGTTACATTCAACCAATCCATTTTTGGCATCTATATCGATAAAATTGAGCAATATCTAAGAGAAGAGATATCAATGGATTAACATGATAGGACCCCAAGAGAGATCATCGAGTTAATATGGTAGGACTATTGTATTCCTTATCTTATATTCTAATCATATTCTTCTGGTATTCTGGTATTCTTCTAATATTGTTCTGGATATATCATTATTGTTTTTCCATCTCTTGCTAAGTATTTATGTTCTGCATACTATTTTATATTTGGAATATTGCAATAGCATAATAACTTACATGGTATATTGATCCATAGTATTATATGTATTAATCCAATGTATAATGATTTTCCTTAGGATGAGGAATAAACAGTCAATGTTGATCACCTTAGGTGCACCAAGTTCTCCATCTTTTCTCCATTGACCTGTGCACCAATTAATTAAATAAATAGCACCTTTGGTTATCTCTATTGACTAGTCAACGTCCTAAAAGACCTCTCTAGATGAATTTGAAGTCAACTTTTGATTCTCAATTGTCTATCTATAAAAAAATCCAAAGGTGTGATGAATATGATGTTTCACCATGGATATGACTTACAACAATCTAGGACTATAATTAAGATAAAACCTTCCAATGTAACCTTGGATTTCCTATGTGTTTATATAGATTCAGTGATACCAAAATCTAAACACAAGGAGAATGACAAAATAAAAATCATAATAAATTAAAGAACTACATGTGTTTATCTTAATATCTAATATCCAAACTCACAAGCATAGCATGGAAGAAAAAATTCAACCAAAACAGTAGAAGTAGAAGTAAAATTGAGCTAGGAAATGGAGAAACAAGAAGGAATTTAAAATAAGGTGTGAAAAATAGAACATTAATTCGAAGAGGAAAAAAATGTTTTATATATATTCATACCACCAATGTTGACCTAAAAACTAAGGATATTAGGAAGACAAATCACTTTTCACCAGTATCAAAGTGAAACATTGGAATCTAACCCATTTGGAAAGAAATCAACAAGCTTCTTGAATTCAAGAATGAACTCAATGTATGCACTCTAAAACCTTATCCTAGATGGCGTAGAGGAGAAAATAAATGAATATGTTCTTACTAAGTCATCAATATTCTTCAAACAAAATAGAGCCTAATTTGAATCAAGTTGGAATCAAGTGAAAAGAAATTAAAAATTCTAAGTAAATTGTCCAATCTAAAAAGATATGGCATAGTCATAAACTAATACCTTATTCCACAATACCATTACCAATTGATATATGAAGTCCAAAGAGTCAAATATGCTAGGAAATAAGGAAAATCAAGAATAATAAGGAATAGAAAAGTATGAATAAGGGGTGAATAAAGGAAACTTCTAAAGTAGATAAACTAAAGATCCTAAAACATAATTGTTATGGATTCCCTTGGAGTAATGATGGTAAGATATGTTAGATACCCACCTTAATTGATCTCATTTTTGTTTTTGAAACATATAATAAGGAATAGAAAAGTATGAATAAGGGGTGAATAAATGAAACTTCTAAAGTAGATAAACTAAAGATCCTAAAACATAATTGTTATGGATTCCCTTGGAGTAATGATGGTAAGATATGTTAGATACCCACCTTAATTGATCTCATTTTTGTTTTTGAAACATATAATAAGGAATAGAAAAGTATGAATAAGGGGTGAATAAAGGAAACTTCTAAAGTAGATAAACTAAAGATCCTAAAACATAATTGTTATGGATTCCCTTGGAGTAATGATGGTAAGATATGTTAGATACCCACCTCAATTGATCTCATTTTTGTTTTTGAAACCTTTCAACATTTATAATGATATATTATATTTGATTTACATAGCTATACTTTTCTCAGATTGAAAATTCGACATGTATGGGGATAAGTGGTATATGTCACTTCATTAGAATGATCTTTCAATAACTATCAAAGTGTATAAGATCTTTCAATAACTATCAAAGTGTATAAGAGTGATCCATAAATTTAATATATCTTTTTTAATTTCTTTTTCAAAATACAACGATATTGTTTTCCGTATTATTCATTACTTTTTTACTTTCAACTTTATCTTCTACAAGAACCCTAATCTCGAAAATGGCCACCCTTTCTCTAACTTGGTAGAGCTCATTCCAATATTCTAACTCATAATTCGAAGCTCAATCGTCATGGATAGAATATGGTTATAATCTATCCATTAGATATTAGATAATCTTTGAAAATCTATTATGGAATTGAGATTCTTAGGATTACCACTTTCCATTACCTGGTCATTTGTAGTCGGTTGGATCACTTTCATGATTTTCACCTTATTAATTACATTCATGGGAAGTATAGAAGTGTCCTTTAATATGACATCTCTATATTTCTTTATAAAATAAAATTGATAATATGTGATCTCTCAAGTTTTGTTTGTCAATGCTTCCCATTTTCTCAAAGAATTTATAGGAGTTTTTTAACTATGATATAAAATATGACACTCTAATTTAGAATTTATATCTAAAAATTCACTTCAATTATTATTTTTCTTTGCAAAACATTCTAAAAAGTTGTATATCATAGGAAAATACAGTATTTCAAGCCCCACATATGATATAGAATGTAAAATTTCAAGAAGAAAAATTAGAAGAGCTTTTAATGAAACCAAAAGAGCTACAACTACCTATATCTAATAGAAAATCAAGATACCCATATAATTATGAATGAAAGAGCCTAAAATATTTTGGGTAGCATCTTCACTAAAAAATATAACATAGAAAACTATATCTCCTACCTTAAAAAATTTATGTTTCACCGGAAGTCTTCAAAGACACCTATGTTCCATGCCACTACACTAAAGTTTTCTCAATTGAGGATATGTAGTTTGACTAGTTATAGAAATCAAAGGATAAAAATATGATAGATTCTTAAAACTTGGTAGTACCCTAGTTCATCGTGCTAATCATCTTTAAAATTAAGTTCTCAAGGAAGAATTCCCTAAAAAATGGATTGCAATTTCAGTTTTCCTTATTTACAAATTCAAAACCCAGGATGGTGAGCCTAATTATCGAACTATAATTATTATCCTCTCTTTAGAAAAATTATATGGATTGATTCTTTAATGAAAAATCCATAACGACTTGAGGACAGTAATAGAAGGATGAAAATCCCAAGTCTCATCTTGGTTGGTTTGAGTCTTCTCGCTAAATTTTAGTGTGGTTGTAATATTAGTGTTAAGTCTAATACCTTTAGGTTGTAAATGTGTGTATGTACATATGTTTTAATAGGCTCGTGAACCAATATGGTTTTTAGACTATATTTCCTATGTAAAAATGTATGTTTTGGGGCCAGAGTGATTATGTGATATTAAGTTGTAGAGATTATATGCTGGAAGGATGGTGACCCTAACATCGTAAATTGTAATCACACACTCAGATATATATTAATAAAATACATCAATATTGCATACCAAGTCATAAAAGTGAGTATGGGGGGTTAAGAATCCACGAGACGGAAAAGGGGGATAGGACTTAACGAAAATGTATTAAATTCAAGGAGGCTTAAGCCAATGAATATTGTATTATATTCCTAATTACTAAGTCCTAAGTTATGATTTTATCCTAATTTCTCAAGTGGTGAGGAAATTAAATCCTTGTTTTTCGCTTTTAAAAAGGTTGATATGCATATTTAAACTATGGTTTTAGTGTAAAAACAATTTATTCCATCATTTTTATCCATTCTTACCATTTCTTATGGGGTGTGAGAAGAGAAACCACTATGTCATTGTTACCTTGTGAACCTAGTGATTCCTCGGTGGGCTTAGGTGTACAATTCGCCTTGGGTTTCCTTGGGCTAGGTTGGAACCTTGGAGAGAAAATTGTGGGTAATAGGTTTCCCTAGGTGTGAGGTCTAGATGGTAACTAGAGACTCCTGAGTGGGAGGAACAAATATTTTAATGGAAAACATTATAGTGGTTATTCATCCTTTGTGGGAGGAACCAAGAAATCAGAATGGTGGGAAGTGGATAATTCGACTGAATAAGGTTTTCTCACGTAGGTTTTGGGAAGACTTGGTACTAGCATTGGTAGGAGATCAACTCGATTATGGTAACTCTATTTGTGTTATTGTAATGAGTATTTTTAAGGGAAAGGTCAAAGATAAACAACATACAGTGAGTGTATCCATGATTCAATATCCATTTGATGTTGATGGTGGCGAATAATTTACTAAAGAAAAGGGATTTTATGCATTTTAGGAAGCTCACACTTTGAAGAGAGGAAGAGATCAATTAAAAAATCAAAATGGAATGATACCCATTTATTTCAGAAGTTGCAGATCTAGAGAAATATCCCTAATTAGTTGGAGAGACATGAAAGCGGATTAAAGTCTACTAGTGAGGTTACATGACATGCATGTGGATTGTTGGCCAGTAACTGACTTCATGAGATTCATGATTCATGAGTTCGGTGAGGTGGAATCTAAAAAAATGGGAATTCAACTCAATAGCTACATCATTACGATGGTTATGAGGTAGCTTGATGGAGCTCAAAATGGTATAGGAAATGTGTTCAAAGGAGAATCTTATAAAGGGTATTACTGATATTTAAAATTCAATTTATGTGTTTTACATTCATTATATATATATTTGATTTCAATTTTTTTCAATAGTGTACTCCTTATGGGGGTATTAGATATATAAGGATTACTATGCAATAAAGATGTTAATGTTCACTTTTTATGTAAAGAAATATATCCCACATTCTTAAGTGGAAATGATTTGATTAATGAACATTGATATATAAGGAGGTAAACTCTTTTGTAATATATGCACCAATTATTCATTGATAATATCATATGGTGTTATTGTGATTATCTTTGTTTGAGATTAGTTTTGTCAATCAACCCTATCTAGGACTTCCTCATTTAGAGCTCTGTCTCATTTTGTAATACCATGGTAGTTGGGATACACACACAAATTGATAGTCAAAATTGGTGCATATGCACATTAGTGATCACACCATTGTAACATTCAATCCTACCAAAATTGACAACTATAAGTGCATGATAATCTACAACAAATATTTATTCTTTTGTATATTTACTTATTTAAGAAAAGAGAGAAGTGGCCTTACCCATATGATGGGTACAACCAAAGTGAACTATAAACTCACTTATAAAAGTGTGAGAATGAAATCCTTAATAATTACCAATAGAGAAAGTATTGTTATCTCTCTTATCTTATAAAAGTCAATAATTTAGGTTGGTCAATCAACTAGTCAACACAATTCCTTCAAGATTCTTGAACTTATCCTCAAGATATTTTGTCTTCTTCCAGCAAGTCTTCTAAACATGTCCCATCTTTCCACATATTCTTACCTCTATTAGTTGATGGTTGAAATGATGATTCCTTTGGTTATTTTGGATGACACAATCCTTTTCATGGTAGTCTCTATGACCTTTTCCTTAACTATATTCTTGATTCCTTTCTATATATCTTTTTCAACCTTTTCCCTTATGGAGATGGGATTGTTGCTTAATCGAAGGGTTTCCTTCATCAAGCAATGTTTCTTGTGCCGTAATTATAAAACCAAAGAAAGAATCTAATGTATAGTCCTTACCATATTTTTTATTTGAAATCTCAACTAGCATGGAATGTCAAACAAAAAATATCATAGGGTGCCTTCAGATTCATCAAGATCAATTATGTAATTTGACCATATTAATTTGGAAAATAATTTCCACTTTCACCTAATTTCAACTTAATCTTGATCTTGATTGGATCATTATATTATTTTCCATCTATCTTGATGCTTTCATAGTTTAAAAATGAGATGAATCACCTTGTGGGTTCATTCTAGTGGCAGGTCCCAGTTTGGAAAATTGGGGTCTGGAACCTTCTAAATCCATTTTAAGGAATTAAACGGTATTTTTCGGGTTATGTTGTCAACCCCCATTACTCATGTCTATGGGGATACTAGACACATGAGGAATTTCGATAATATTCTATAATTTAAAAAAACTACCACAAAGGAGGGGGAAGTAAAAAACCTATCCCTCGATGTCTATCAGGCTATGTTAAATACCAGGCCACTGGGATGAGAAGGGATTCCATTGTTTTGCATTCTATCCTGGTCATAGTTGAGAAAACATTATGAGACTAGTATTATGTGAGCATAATACAGGAGGAGAAATTCAATATCATCCATATCCACCACATGTCAAAGGAAACTCCATAGACATTAATGCATCTTTCTTTGTAATCGCATCATTTCTATACAAGAGAAAATAGAGTAGAGCAGCCTCACCTTTGAGCTAGTTTTTCTCTCGTATTGGGATTTCCAAGGTTATATCTTGTGGTTATTTATCGATGGTTTGATTTTATTTTACTTTTATCTATTTTCCGCATTTT
This sequence comes from Picea sitchensis, assembly GCA_010110895.2. Taxonomy (NCBI): domain Eukaryota; kingdom Viridiplantae; phylum Streptophyta; class Pinopsida; order Pinales; family Pinaceae; genus Picea; species Picea sitchensis. Next base: position 89,799 of record SNQJ01S0012066.1, on the reverse strand, counting down.
ATCTATCTCATTCATAAGAATAAAATTCGTAACTAAATATTATGGAGAGATAAAGGAAAAATAACCTTAATAGTAAAGATTTCAGTATTTTATTAGATCTGTTGTGATGAATTGTTCCAGTGGAATATCCACGGAAGTTTACATGTCATATTTGTATCATAGAAAGTTTTTCTTTTGGGTATTTGTGGGAAGCTGGAGGATCTAGGAATTGACTTAACAAGATTTTACATAAACCCTAGCCATGGTAGATGATTCTGTTCATAATAACTCTCGAGATCTAGCAGAAGAGATATTTGAGAAGTTGGATGTGTAGAAATTTAATGAAAAAATCAACGTGCACTATAGTTTGTCATGCACTTAACAACCTAGAGATAACTATCTTAAATGAACTATGATATGTATAAATCCACATTCATAAAATCTCATAAGAAGAAATGCACATTGCTTATGAACTTTTATAGCAGAACAAAAACAATGAATAATAATCACACATCCATGTAATACTTAGAAATTTAGGCAACCAACTAGGGAAAACCCCAATGTGGGGAAACCCAAAGAGAGAGAGAGAGAGAGAAAGAGAGACAGAGAGGGACATAGATTTATTATCTTCATAAAAGTTATATAAGCAACAACATGGCATTTATCATGTTAAGAACCAAATATCAATATAGCATAGAAAAACCTCAAAAAAAGTACTCAATGCCTTGAAAAAGAGATAATTTCAGATAATAAGCCTCTTCGAGGGGGAAACCTCCTTTTACCGCACTTAAATTTTCAAGTACAAGATGATCCAAAATGAAAATGTCTCCTCGGTATATATAGGAGACTAGGAGGTATAATTACAACTAATGGTCTAAAGCCGACATAAATAAAATAACAATACTAATATAGTATGCCCCAATTAAGAGGTAATGAGACAATATTAGGGCTTAACATGCCCCTCCCCTTGAGATAAGTTTTGTCCGCAAATCTTGAGTAACTCTAGATGCTTTTGTATAAAAGACTCATCTTCCCAA
>SNQJ01S0012066.1:76333-88577 GCA_010110895.2 Picea sitchensis | reverse complement strand
CCCTTACTATACTTGCTGTCACAATTAAAGCATAAACCTTTTTCTTTTCTTTCCTCTAATTGTTGAGGTGTCAACCTTGTAGGTTAAAGTGTTTTAGAAGAGGGAGCATTGTTCTCTCTATAGATGTTAGGATTGGTCCTTCTACTAGCCATAGCCATATTTTTACTTTCAACATTTCTTGCTACCTTAAATGCATTCTCTAATGATTTGGGTTCCCAAAGGCGAACCTCATGTTCAATGTGATCCTTTAAAGTTCCTATGAATACATCAATCAAGTGCTCATCTGGAATATCAGTTAGCTTTAGATTCAATCTTTGGAAGTTCTCAATGTGCTCGATAATTGAACCCTTTTGCTTGAGATTTATCAATTGGCTAAAGAAGGTATTGCTCCTTGTATCCTCATAGTGTGCTATCATTTCTTCCGTGAAAATTGTCCAAGTAATGAGTGATTTGCGAGAACAAAGCCGTCAATACCATAAAAATTGATTAGGTTCTAAATATAAATAAGAAATTCGTACCTTTTGTGTATGTGGCACATTATGGAGATCAAAGAATTGCTCCATCTAAAGTATCCATGTGATTGGGTCCTTGCCATCAAACTTCCTCATATCAATCTTAGGAACGTGGTTGGTCTTCAAACCAAAGTTTGATTTTCTCCATTCTTGATTCACCTTCCTTGTGTCCTCATCATGAATTTCATGGAATGCATTTTCACTTTCAGGTGTCTTCTCTGTTACAATTTTTTTCAATACTTCCATGATCTCCCCTTTTAAACCATCCATCTTAGTATCCAACATAGATTCCATTGAATCCATCTTCTTTTGTAGTTCATTTATGTCCCTATGCATTTATTCACCTTCATCAAGAGTCCAAGTAGGATTTTCTGGAGGCTTATTTGGTGTAGAGTTCCCTTTTTTGGTGGCATGTTGGCCAAGTATCACTTTTGAACCTTGATTTTGAGGTGGTTTTGCTAGACAATATTTCTTCTGTTGTATCTCCCAAATTTCGACCCTTATGGGTATGAAACTTTCTTTTATGTAGTTCTCTGGTATTTCTTCTCTGCAATTCCATAGGTATGATCAAAATTGGATGTGCCAAGTGGAATTTACGGTAAATTCCCCACAACTTGCCGATTTTTGGCCTTTTCGGGAGATCTCACTTGTATTGCATGCCCCACACAAAATAATTGACATAAAATTCTTAAAATCGCACCAGAAATACTATAGACTACCCAAGATCCAATGAAATCAGTCCCACTCAATTTGGATACTCTAGGAAGAAGTTATGTTTTTTTTACCTGGAACGCCTTCTTGAGACTAGTCAATAGGACTAGTCAGATACCCTATATTACACAGGGTGTATATACAAATTTAGGATGACCCATAAGTTTAACATTTTAATGTAGATACCTTACTAATTCATGTAAATATCCTCCAGATTTCAGGGTCTGAAACATTACAAAAAAGTTTTTATAGCGAAAATTCTGTAATGACTCAGTTCAGGATGATTCCATAACCCTATCTTGTACAGGCTATATCTCCTAAATTATAAGTCCTAAAGAGCTTAATTTTTAACCCAACGTACCTTTATCTGTCTAATAAATATCCTCCAAGCCGTTCCTTCTGAAACATTGTAGAAAACAAGTTATAGCAAAAATGCCAAGGTATCTTAGATGTAGTAGAGAAACCCCAAGACCTTGAGCTTTGATACCATATGTTAAGAAACAAATATCAATATAGCATAGAAAGACCTCAGAAAAAGTACTCAACGCCTTGAAAAAGAGATAATTTCAGATAATAAGCCTCTTCGAGGGGGCAACCTCATTTTACCCCACTTAAATGTTCAAGCATAAGATGATCCAAAATGAAAATGTCTCCTTGGTATATATAGGAGACTAGGAGGTATAATTACAACTAATGGCCTAAAGCTGACATAAATAAAATAAAAGTACTAATATAATATGTCCCAATTAAGGGGTAATGAGCCAATATTAGGGATTAACATATCATCCAAGACAAAACTACTTAAAACACCTAAATTGTCCCTCCAAATTTCTACCTTGGAAAACGTGCCAAAACCATACTATTGTAATACACACCCAAAAAACAACACCTCAAAAATTGTGCCCTCAATATGATGTAAAATATTATATGTATGGCCCCTTCTGCAGTAAGGAATGCTCAAAACATCCTTGATTTTCGTGCCAACAAAATGCCTAAAAAATCATTCCCTCCTCCCTATTGTACGGACTGTATGGATCCGTACTTTACGAACTCCCTCATAGTAATAAATTTTAGCCACTTCAAAATAGATTTTTTCCTTGGGAAATGTGCCCAAAATATCTTGGGAAATGCACCCATCTTGTTGCTCTTTCCTCCCCTTCTCAAAGCTCTCTTAGAAATCTCTCAATCTCTTCTTCTCTTGTATTGCACACTACCCAATGCATTCTCTTATAACCTAAACATGACCTTTCACATTCCAAGTGTCTTTTCACCTTCCCCATCCTTAAATCCAATGGCCAAGATCTGATATTTATGTTACATGATCAAGGGACATGATTCATTCCCTCCAAAATAAATCACTTAAAATGTTAAAGTACAAATTCACTTTATAACATAAGTGCACTTTATGAAATAAAGTCACTTTAATATTCGAAGGTACACTTAATAAAAAGTCACTTTAATAAAATAACAACTTTATTACAACTTTATAAAAACTAATTACAAAGTCAAGTTCCTAGTAGTGTAAGTACAAGGTCACTTCTGCATACAATACAAAACATCCAGAGTACCTCCCAAGATATAAAATCTAACACTCCCTCTTAGTGAGGGATGTACTCACTTCCATAACCATCATCCAGTCCCATCACATTGTTTGCAGTAGGATCTCCCTCAGAACTCGTAGCCATCCCTAACACTTGCCCATAACTTGAACCAGAAGACATCCTCTTGACAACTACTCTGAACCCTGAGCTCCTTGGAGAGTCCATCCTCCCACTCTGAGTTGTTATTCCCTCACACTAGACAAGCTTCCTACCATTTATCTGAAGAGACTCCCTCTCTTCCCTCAGAATGCAAGACTGAATCCTTGGTACCACTGCAGTCTCAGGAGCCTTCTACTTCTCAACTGATGTTGAATCATAACCTAAAGTTTGTCCTCGCAACATGTACAACTTATCCTTCTGATCACCAATCGGTTGTCGTTCAACCATATCCACCCCCTCCCCATATATAAATACATGTCCCCTCTTGAAAAAATAGAAATCCAACAACCTCCATGATTCCTCCATACTTGAGTCAAAATATAGCCCTTCCAACTCCACATACAACTCTTTCCATACCGCCTTCACTCTCCACCATCCAGTCAGGACCTGTCTCTATGATAATAAGGAATACACACCAAATTCTTGTCATTTTACAAGAGGCTCCATTGTCAACAATCCACCTGTTATCACCCCCAAATCTACCACTACCGACATTGGATACTAGAGTGACGAAAGAAAATTCAATATCAAACTTGGATGACAATTCTTCCATAGTTTTTGTTGCAGTTTTATCATGAAACTCTTGTTCCTCCTTATTGTTCTTCTTCTTATCAGGAGAATGAGAAGCAAGGTGCTCCAACTGGTTACAATAGTAACATCTGAATTTACTCAAGTCCCTCCTAAAATTTCCTTTCTTCTTCCCCTTTCCCTTTGCAACAAGAGAAACATTCTCTTCATTAGATCCATCTCCCTACTATCCACTACTATAATATCCTTCCCAGATATCCTCCTAAGTGAAATAATCCCATAGCCTTCTATAATATGGAATATGCTCACGACCCACCACACACTTCACGAAGACTTCAAATTCCTTGGTGAAGACTTTCAAGGCTATCCTCACCAACTCTGAATATGAAATGACCTCCCCAACTACAACCAACTCATCTCTCACTTGAGCTGCCCGAGTAAGATAAGAATCCACACTCTCACCCTTACCCATCTTAGAATCATGTAGTTTATCCTTCAAGGCCATCTTCTAGTTTTCATCCTTCGCCTCGCACAAGTTTTTTAGTGCATCCCCCATCTCTTTGGTTGTCTTCTTCTAATACAAGTGTGGGATAAGGTCATCCTTCACCCCATACAAACTAATCCTCTAATTTTTGGCCTCCTTTACCTCATGTAAATCCAAATCTATAGGCTCTGTTGAGGGAACAACAACTATGGTGCTGACAAAGCTCCAAATTTTGTTCTTCCTGAGAATAGTTGAGATCCTGACTTTCCATTGAAAATAGTTGGAAATCCCATCCAACCGGTCCTCATACCTAATGAAAACAACCATCTCCTTTTCAATTTTTCAATGGAAAACAAACAATAAAGTCCCCCCCCCCCTTCAAATCTTACCCAAAAATAACACTTCTCACTGCAACTCAAATCCGAAGCTATGATACTATGTAGAAATTTAATGACAAAATCAACAAGCACTATATTTTGTCATACACTTAGCAACCTAGAGATAATTGTCTTAAATGAACTTTTATATGTATAAACCCACATTTAGAAAATTTCACAAGCATAAATACACATTGCTAAGAAATTTTGCAGTGGAATAAACATAATGCACAACAATCACACATCCATGTAATAATTAGAAATTTAGGCAACTAGCGAGGGAAAACCCCAATGTGGGGAAATGAAAAGAGAGAGAGAGAGAGAGATTTTATTAGATTAAGAAAATTTATAACAGTAGCAAGATAACATTTACCAACCAAGATAAAACCACTTACAACACCCAAACTGTCCCTCCAAATTGGTTCCTTTGAAAACGTGCCAAACTCGTATTGTTGTATGTTCCACCCATAAAACAACACCTCAAAAACCATTTCCTCAATATGTTGTACAAATTGAGATGTACGACCCCTTTTGCAACAGGGAATGCTCAAAACAACCTCAATTTTCATGCCAACAAAATGCCTTGAAAATTGTGCTCTCCTCCCTGTTGTACAGACTATACGGATCCTTACAATATGACCTCCCTCACAACAATAAATTTCAAAAACTTCAAAACAAAGTTTTTCCTGGGGAAATGTTCCCAGTCTCTCTTGGGAAATGCACCCAGCTTGATGCCCTTTCCTCTCCTTCTCAAAGCTCTCTCAAAAATATCTCAATCTCTTCTTCTCTTGTCGTGCACACTACCGAATGCATATCTTATAATATGAAAGCAATATTTCACCTTCCAAGTGTCTTTTCACCTTCCCTATCCATAAATCAAATGGCCAAGATCTAATCTCTCCTTTACATGATCAAGGGACATGATTCATTCCCTCCAAAATAAATCACTTAAAATATTAAAGTACAAATTCAATTTAAAACATAAGTGCACTTTATGAAATAAAGTCACTTTAATATTATAAGGTACACTTAATAAAAATCCACTTTAAGAAAAGAACCACTTTATTACAACTTTATAAAGAACCATTACAAAGTCAAGTGACTGGTAGTGTAAATACAAGGTAATTTCCACATACGAGACAAAACATGTGGACTACCTCCCGAACTATAAAATATAACAGGAAGCATATGTTGTTGACATCAATCACAATATGAACCTCATCATGGTGGATCTAGCAAAAGAGCTCAAACAATTTAGAGATAATGGAGGCTCTAACTCATATATCATATCGAAGGGGAAATCGGGAGATCCATAAGACATAGGAAATAATTCGCAGAAAGAATTCGAGAAAGAGAAGGTGATTTCGAGTGTCGTTAACCCTTCATAGTCCCTATTCAAGATGAAATAAAAAGTGGACATAAATCCATACCAAGGTGAGATAAATGCATTAAAATTGAATTATTGGTTGCAACAACTAGAAGATTGTTTTAGCATTCACCATATAGATGAAGGGCAAAATATTTCATTTGTTAGATTGAAGTTAGAGGGCCATGCTTTAACCTTGCAAGAAAGCCACACAGAAACACTTAGGATGGAGGGTGATCCACTAGTAACTATGTGGAAGGACTTCAAAACTCTCATCATGTCCTAATTCTACCCTATCAAGTATGAAGAGGACCAATGGATCCGGTGGCACTACTTCAGGTAGAGGGAGGGGAAGAGTGTACATGAGTACACCACGAAGTTAAGAAATATGGCCATCATGTTGGGTATCTCTCCTAAGAATCTATATGCACTCCCAAACTATATGGGGGTTTACATAATCATCTACAAAAGTAGGTGATTCTCTTAAAGCCAAGGACAATGGATAAAGCATGTGTATAGGAACAATACCTAGAAAACATAGGCCAAAATAAAGGGCATGTAAGTGGTTCAAAGCAGAAAGAGAACCAAGAAGCTTCCAAGGAGGGGAAGACGAAGTGGAAAGGGGGAAAATATAATAAGATGACATCCACTAGACAATAGTGCAAATATCCTAGGAACCATTGCAATCATTGCAACATATATGGCTACATCGAGGAAAAATGTTGGAAACTACATCTAGATATGAACCTGAAGAACTGCAAGAAGGGCAGAGAGAAAAAGAACCTCTTACCCATATACTTAAGAAATCAGGTTAAAAGTATATTAGATGTGGATGGAAATATTGTATGCACTTCTGTGCAAAAGGAGGTGAATTTGAGTATCTTTCATCACCAGTAAGAGAAGGACATGATCAAGCTCTTCCTGTAACATCCTTCTCTTGAGCATGCTGAGGAAACTTATTCTTTCTGGACACTTTCTTGCAAGTGATCTAGATTATTATACTATTAAACATTTGATTTTGATTATGAGGCGTTATGGGTTCATGACATGTTGTTTTGCTTCATTGACAAAGACAGGTGCTATTGAGTGTATAGGATTTTGGACCTCGAGGATGAAGAGGAATCGATGGAACCCCTTGGACTCTAGATTGAGTCAGAGAGTGAACTATTGGGGTTTGATTGTTTATATATGATATTAGTGCATCTGATTAGATGATATGATTATGGACATATTTCTGACATGATTCGTTGATGATGTAGGCTGATGATAGCTTTCCGACCANTCACATGTGGAGTGGAGGGGTCATGCTTGACTACCAGAGATGTTGAGGGAGATTTGTGGACAATAGCCTGTTGGTAGCCAATTCACTTTTTTATACTGTCCTTATAAGCTGCCTACACCAGTGTTTCGCAAACCTTGATTTTTGTCGCAATCCTTGAATAAAACCATACTATTATTTTTGCGTTATTTGCACACTTACCTTGGTTTTCGAAGTCACATTAAAATCGTCACTGAATTGTTGTAATCACTCTTGACGATTTTCCCATTGCGTTTCCAATTTACTTATCGTTATACAGTTGGCAAGACCCCCTTGATCTGTACTCTTTTGGCATTCTTTGATTGATTATATAATTTCATTTTATGAGTGATTGAGTTTGTGATGCATTGGTGATTTGATTTATATGTTCTTTGATCAATTCACTTGACACATTGGTTTCATGAAAACACATTTGTGTTGTGGTAAGACCCTTGGTATAAATCGTTCCATACAACACATAGTTCATATGATCAAACCCTTAGTGATTTCGAATTGTTGCTTTGGTTTTAAAACTATGCTAACATTATTTGCACAAGTGTTTGGTCGATCTACCATAAGGTTTCATTGATTGAATGGCATGGTTTTTAACATATGCATAGTGGGTTGAATATTTATTTGCGCCGGCGGTTGTACTATGGATATGACTATTGTGCATGGGTTGAACCAGCTCCAACACCTTCGTACGTTCTACCATTAATGTTTCCCCCTAACCTGTTTCACCTTTGCTAGTTTCGGGTAAGCCTGTGAGCATTCTCCCCTGCATATGCTGTGTTCAAACCCTGGCCCGTTCACCTCACTCACCGTGTGTTCCTGTCTATGGCACCGGTGGTGTGCATAGAGCCAAACGATATTCAAGCTCTGTTACTGTTCAATGATGCCCGTAAGGATTTAGAAGATAATGGTTGGCTTGCGTTTATACAGAGGTTCGAGGGTTTCAATCTTGCAGTTGCCCAACAATTCGTCCTCACCTTTGATGGGTGTAGGGCTAAAGTAGGTGACATTCAGCTTGAACTCAATGAAGAATTCATAAGCTCTGCTACAGGACTAGCAACCACGGGCCAACGATGGTTTAAAAACTCCATAGTTGATGAGGTGTCGTGGCAATTACTATTCATATCACGAAAGGTTACATCCTGTGACAAAGGTATGCGTATTTCCACCCTTAAACCCAGGTGGCACAATATTTTGGTGATTGTGAAACAATTTGTGACCTGTGAAGGTCGGTATGGCTTGGTTTTTCTGTATTACCTCCGGTTATTAATGAATTTCATGGGCTATCCTTTCAACATGCCGCATTACTTCTTGCGTAGTATTTATAAGATGTCTAAGAGGTTCAAACGCGAGAAGGCTGATAGCAGCCTGTTTCACCATGACTTAATTAGACTCATCTTCGTCCACCATTTAAATCTTCATGGAGATAATTGGCAAGCCTTTCTGTCTAGAAATGGCTTTGCTGATCTAGAGTCTTCTCAAATAGATAAAGCCGTGGTTAGTGAGACTATGGTCAGGCCACCCGTGCCTTTTCATATCCTTCTACCCCCTGCCAAACCCTCGGTTTTCCTTGACATCGACCTACCCGACATCACAAAAGACAAGACAGAGGTTGTTAAGAAGCCCGTGAGTAAGAGAGTCAAGGGTAATCCTACTGTCAACAACAAGGGTAAGAAGAATGCTCGATTGATATCGAAACTTGCCCATAATAAAACTAAGCCAAACGTCGACCAAAAGCCCATAGTTTTGAGCCAGGACTTGAACTACGATATCGAGTGTTTCCTGGCTGAAGAGTACCCCTATTCCCATGGCCTATGCTCTGAGCAACCCTATGACTTTGTTTCTAATTTACCCCCTTGTCTAAAGAACAATCCTAACTACCCAGGAATCAAGCTACATAATGAATCCCTCAGTGATTTAAACAAACCCTCGCCTGCAATTTCGAAGCCCGAGCAAACATCATGCATCCAATGCAATGTGTGGCTAGAGCGTTATTACAATGACGTTCCCTTGCTGCAATCAAATATCAAATCGTTGGAGGAGCAAGTTGTAGTGCTGTCAAAAGAAAGAGACAGGTTCCAAGCTAATGACAAGAAACAAAAAACCACTGGTTCCATTGTCTTCAGGAATGTCGAATCGGCAACAACCTTCGTCAATTCCAAATTATCATAATCGAAGTCGTTTCTGGTTGTCCAGGTATGAATTTCAATATGAATTTCACTTTGTGAGTTTGATTGAACTATTGTAACATATTTGGTTTTGCTTCCTAATTTTCTCTGTTCGTTTAAATACATTTGAAATGATTATGTTTCCTATACAGTAGATTCATTTTACTAAACTAAAATGTAGCTATGATTTGGTTGAGCGATTTGGTCGTGCCAAGTTTAGCAATTGATTGGTTTTGACTTGATTTTATTTGTTTTCGAATAACTCTGTTAGTTTGAATTAACGAAATCAATTGGGTTTGCTTGCACTTGGATTTTAATTGCATATGACATGTACAGGAGATTTTATGCTAAAATTAGAACACAGTTATGTTTTGATTTGATACGGTTCTGTTGTGGTTGGATGCCATCGGCTCTGATTTAGTCCTTATGATTTGATTTTCAAACGATTTCGTAGGATTGAATTGTTATGATCTTTTATGAGTTTAATGCATCATTATTAGGGTTTGGTTTGATAAATACGATGTAGTCTATTAAATTAGAAAAATGACTCTATTTTGTATTGAATCAACATTCTCGTTTGGATTTGGATTACATTCAACCTGAGAAAAAGATCTATTCGCTAAAATCGTGGAACTGTGTTGATTCATAACTATTGTATCGACCTCAAATTGTTTCGATTCGTTTCTGTTTGATTTGATTTACAAATTATTTCTGCTTGTATGAGTTGGATTGGTATCGAAAATAGATTTGATGCTGCTCTGTTGGTTTTGATTTTCAAAAACGATTTTGTTAAGCTCAGATCGACATATTTTGTCTCTGTTGAATTCGTATGAAAAAACTCGGCTAATAATTCATTTGAAATTGATTCAGGTGATGATTTCGTTGACTGTCAATCGATTCTGTCTACTTCCAATTGGCAATAACAAACGTTTGAAAAATCCCACATATCCTGTTATCAAATGATTAATTCAATTACAATTTCATTTGTTTTAATTTACATACAAGTTTTGATTTGATTTGCAAATAGCATGATCGTTTGTATATGTTTAATATAGTTATATCAATTTGAAAAACGATCCTGTTGATTTCGTTTGGATTCGACAATGATTTTGTTGATGGGTGAAGCAACTATTTGTATCGATTTCAATTGGTTCATGAAAATAATTTAATTGTTGTCGAATTATATGAGATATTCTGCTTACTTGAATTGGTGATAACGAATTAAACAGAGTGCATCCACCTCTGTTATCATTTGGTTGACTACGATTTAGTTTGTTCAATTTGCATACAAGTGTCGATTTGAATGATGCTTTTAGCAATCAAATATTTTTCAATAGTTTGAATATATTTTTTAAGATTCGAATTCATTTTGAAATGATTCTGTGTTCAATTTAGACCAGCTACAGAATCGCAAGATTCTGTAGCTAGTCTTAGAAATTAGATTTTTGTCAATTTTATCAATAAAATATCCTCTAATATTGCCTATTCTTGTCCTTGTTCAGGTACATACGAATTACCATGATCAATTGGGCATGTTCTAGCAGTTTGGGAGATACTTTGGATATGTTTTTATTTTAGGTTGTTAGTTTAGTCAGACTTGGGAGATTATCCCCAGATTTTGTGTAAATTGTTTTGATAATTCCCACAGGAATGTTTTACCCTGTGGGAGGTCTTTAAATACTTGCCATTTTTTGTAATAAACCGATCATCATCACTGTGGGAGAACCATACTATGGATTTATGATTCAGACTGAGATGAAAGTTGATGTCTTGTAATAGCTTTCGCTTTCAATATATCAAACTTTTTTTTCAGGTTTTTGCATGTCAGTTTGCAATTAATTATCGACTACTTTAGCTATCATAATTCATTGCGTGTTGATGTGATTTATTTTATATGTTGTCCATGTCTGATCTCTCTTATTTAAAAATACAACAATTACTTTAATTCAATTTAATGATTACAGGTTTATCTTTCTCATTAGTCGAATTATCTTGTACAAATTGTTGCATATAGATTTATCTAATTGTGATAATTTGTAAATCATAAAATTGCTGTTATTTTTATGTCTTGTTTGTCCTGTCGCTTATATTTGAAGATCACAACAACTTTCCATTTACAAGAAGCTCATGGAGAATCTGGTGCGGGTTTCCTCCCACCGAACAACTGAATCAATCATCATACACAGGACAAACCTGAAGCGTTACTTCGGGTCAGTTTATTATTCGTTATTTGATAGTTAATTTGTTAATGTTATATAAGTAGTTTAGATAGATATATTTATAGTTTAGATTCTTAGTTAGAATTATCATTTTAGTTTCTTAGCTTAGATAGTTCTTCAGTTTATTACTTTTTCATAAAATTATAACAATAAAAAAACAATAGTTTCACTGTCTTAGGACAGATTACAAATGATTTTTGCAGGTTTTCATTTAAATCTGTAATTTGTAAATATTGTACATTTGTGATTAAGATTTAATTCTATTGATAGTTAGATGTTTAATTTCATAGAGTTATTATAGTATTAGATAGTAAATTGTATATATAATAGTTTAGATTTGTTTATTAGTTTGTTTTAATTGTTATTTTTCATTTAGATTAGTTATTTTAGAGTATTTTTCTTTTGTTTTCTTAGGACTTAGATCGGCTAACGAAGCTACTAAACCCGTCAGGGTGGGTTATCCCAAAAAACTTGGTTTATTTAGACAACCCCAGACCGGATCCACTCTCCCCAGTATGCTCGCCCGTCAACAAATGGCGCTAGAATGAGGGCATGAAATTTATTAATGGCACGAGGTGGTCGCAAGACTCCTCCACCACCTAATCGCTCACCTATAGTGACAAGAATTCACTTGAACGATAACATCCCCCTTCAAACAACAACCACATCAAACGACGATCCACGGATCACAGTTGAGCCAGTAACCCCAAATCCTATAGGTGGTGACATACAAGAGATTGTCCGCCAATCTCTCATAAGAACACATAGTGCCTTAGCCCGTTTGAGGAAACCAAATCGACCGTTGGACCA
>SNQJ01S0012066.1:30293-47842 GCA_010110895.2 Picea sitchensis | reverse complement strand
TGAAGGAAACCATGCGGTGCCAGGCCATGCATGATTGGCGGGCTCTCAAGAGATCGGGGATTGAGAGGCGAGATAGAATGTCGTGAATTATGTGATCGGGAAGGCAGTCCATGATGCTGTATGATTCAATGCGCCCTCTCTTGCTACAGTAATTAAGTTGCGATTCTTCTGGTGGGGTTGTGCCAAAAGTGAGGAGGGATCTTCTGGTGAAATGCCTCTTCTTCTTCTCATCGATCAACACACGTTTCTTAATTTCCTCTGTTGGATCGTTTCCACCAACAACCTCCTCCAGGGAATTGCTTTCTTGGATTGCCAGTTCGCTGCCCGGATCCTGCGACCGGTCATGATGAATCTCAACGCCCCTTTCCATTTTCTTGATTCGAGACGAAAGACGATACGAGAAAAAGAATGCAAACAATAAAATCCCAAGAGGAAACACCTATTTAACAAGAACGTTCAAACCTGTCGCGCTTGTTATTTCTGGCGATGTACTGCCTTTTGGTATTTCCAGCGTTGCCGGGTAGACATGGTTTACATCCGTTCTACATATTATCACGTATTCTAAAAACGATTCCCACTGTAATTCATATCCTATAAATATAAGATTTACGCCTTTTCTATAATTTTGTTTTTTTATAATAGCTATAAATTTATAGCCCGTTAGATATGTTTGATATCATATATATATATATTTATTTAGCAATAGTTGATATGATCGGGGCTATTTTCTACTTTTCCTAATTTGGAATTGATGGATTAACCTGTTTTTTAATTACAAATTCTAATTTTAACAAAAAGGTGGCATTGCAAATGGTGGAAGGGTATTCTGCAAACCGATGAAGAAATTCAAACTAAGCTGTAAATGGCGGAAGGGTATTCTGCAAAACCATAAAGAAATTCAAACTAAGCTCCACACTAGATGGCATGTTTTTATACTGATAGATATATATTTAGTTATGTGTGGTGTGCTTAAAGTTTTTTTATATGTTTACGTGTTTATGTAAAAGAAAGTAGGAACTCTTGTATCTTGACATAAGCTGGCAGCCTCGGTTTCAAGAACAACTGTTCTTATTGGAAGTCACCTTGTATAATTGAATGTTGAGGACAATCCGTATCCAAACTGCTCTTCTAGACACTGATCATCTTGGGATTTTGTAAAGTAAATTGTTTAAATTTTTAATCAAAATATTAACATACAAAATAGAAATATTTTTGAATTGAAATTAAATTATTTAAAATAGTTGTTAAAAAATTAACACATAAAATATAAGTTATTAAAAAATTCAAATAAAATTAATAAAGTGTTCAATGTAAATCAAATATCTAATACCAATATATTATATTAAGAAGAAAACTACTTTTTTTTTATTTTAAATCAAATTTTTAATACCAATATATGAAAAAAATAAGATATTTTATATTTTGATTGGTATGAAGATAATTTAAATTTGTTAAAAGATATAAATATCTTTCCTAACTTAATAAAATATTTTACTATAAAAAAATTTAATTTGGATGAAAAGATTATTTGGTTATAAAATATAAAAGGAAAATAATATGTAAAAAGAAATTAACACGGCATGAAAGTATATGTCACCTTTGTGACACTCACATGGTTGAAGATGAAAATCATTAAAGATGAAATATTTTAAATATTTCATAAATAAATCATAAATAAGTCATAAATGGATTTCAATTAAATATTTACAACCATAAATCATAATTACTTTTAACCCCTTCATTTATGTTTTTGTTATTATTGCAATTTGCAACACCAAAAAGTGGAATGCATAAATACGTAGAATAATTTTATATATGCTTATTTGGAAGGGATATATTTTTCAGTTCAAGATCATTTGCTATCAATCAATGTCCTGAGAACAATTATGATTCCATATTTCCTTGTATGTAATATATCACATAAGTTCAAATTTTTTATCTTTGTCACAAAGGAAACACTTTGTTATCATTTTTTTTAAAGATGTCCAAACTTCTTTTGTTATCATTTAAAAAAAAAAATCTTGTCCAAAAGTTTATTTTCATAATTTTTTGAAGACAAACGAACATGGTCATGTGACAAACATAACTTGCCATTAAAATATGACCACCAAAATTGGACATTACAACATGGCGAACATTGTAATGTTGAAATGTGATTCACATAGTAACGTTGCAATGTGAGAAACATAGTAATTGTGCAATGTGACAAACATAACAACATTGCAATCTTCTAAACATAGTAACATTCCAATATGTCGAACATAGTAACGTTGCAATGTGTCAAACATAAACTTTTATAAAGTGGTTTTTTATTTTAACCCCTTCCTTTGTGTTTACTTGACAATCGTAATTTGCAACACCAAAAGGAAGAATGTATAAATGCATACTTTATTTTTAAATATGCTTATTTCAAGGCGATAGATTTTATAGTTCAAGATCATATGCTATAAATGTCCTTAAAGAACAAGCATGGTTCTAATTTTCCTTCTATATAATATATTGCATCAGTTCAAAATTCCTATCTTTTTCAAACATGGAACACTTAGTTATATTTCTTTTTAAAAATATTGCCAAAACTCCATTTTCGCAATATGTTCAACACAAACCAACCTTGGCATGCAATAAACATAACCCGATGTTACAATTGACGAACAAAAATGAACGCTAGAACGTGAAGAACGTAGTAATGTTGCAATCCGTTGAAAATAGTAATAACAAATTCCTGAGACCAAAGTCAGTAACAACAAATTCCTTGGCCCATGTGGGACTTGTGTTGAACTTAAGCTCTAATACCACTCTAAAACTTACCTAGCCTCCAACTAGCTCAAGTCACTACTAAAATGACCCAATAGAAATTATAATACTAAATATAAACGTGAAAATAATTCATAACATGATATTCATACACATGAAACTGTCTACGATCCTTTAAAATATAAATACAATTGTTTAGCTATTAATAACAACAAAAAAATTCCATACTACAAAATTCAACCACATAAATGAGGATTTAAATGCATCATTCTACTCACAACAAGCAATAATAACCAAATATATCTCAGACAAGCACAACAACTATATCAACATTATACATGAATAAACATAGAAAATAAGAACAATTATTTTATAAAATGTGAAACTCCTTTCCTAGAAAGGAGATTCCTCTCAACCATAGGCTTTCTATTCCAAATCTCAACAACAAGCCACCCTTGAATTTGGGCTATGAATCCACAAGAGACGGTGGTCCCTAAGGCTGGCTAATATCCCCCTCTCAACAGTCAAAATCACAACCAATTAAATTCCACCAACTCTCTTCCCCTCAACCTTCATAACCTAAGGGATGGAATCCCCCTTCACCGCTCACATTTCCTTAGGCCTTTCCACTCCCCTCTAGGGCTTCTAACACAGGTTGGATAGGAATTATACTTGTTGGGACCTCATGAATTCTACAACTTCCACGAGAGTTCACCCAACAACAAAACATGTGCCCTATTGGATGAATTTCAAACATGTTATTGTTGGCACACAACCTCTTTCTCCACGATATTACATCTCCAATAAACATTCATACATTCCCACAATAAATTCCTTCAATATTCAACACCTAAAACTCCATTGTTGGCCAAAAAACTCCATGTAAAAATAAATCTCCATGCAAAGACATGAATGTGCAATTCTCGTCTCCTACCCATACAAGTTTCCTCTCTTTCTCTTTCTTGCTCAACTTGCACTCTTTCCCAAGATGATTGTACTCAACCCCCATGATCTCAATGACTATGGGATGGGAATCTCGCACCCACCCTTTTACATGAATTCAATGATTGGGCTCTAGAACACTCAACAACTAATGGGTGATTCATGGTAAGTATCATTTAGAAAGAAATAATAAATGAGCTTTGCATTTAATTGGTGAAAACCCATTTCCCTCATAGGGATTATGCGACCTCCTGATCTTGGATATTCAAACTCCTGAGTCATATTGACTCTTCGAGCCTTTAACAGTTCCCAAATACTCGACACACACACACACACACACACAGGGCCCTTTTGTTTTACCTGCAGGGTCGAACTACCCATGCCTCTGCTCTTCGTTGCTCCCGACAACACTCAATTTTCGAGAGTACTGAATCCACGCTAAACATTCCTCTTGGGTGACCACGGGCTATAACTGTGGACCAAGCCTTCGTGAATTCAGACTTTGAGATTACCACAAGCCCTACCTTCAACTCTTCCCAAAGTGCCCTTCTCTGAACTTCTGGATCTATGTCTCATGTCTCCTACACATCCAACATTTGAGATTAATTCGCGACTCTGCGAGTTCATGAATTTTCACTTACAACACCTCTAGAATTCCACAACCACGAAATGCCGAAACACCTTACGGCCAACCTCCGCGTAGTTCTTCCAAATTTTATGGTCTAGAGTTATTCACCTCCCTCTAGAATGAATCTTGTTCGTGGGTCTGGTGAAAACCTCAAGGACTCTCCTTGTCAAAGGTTTATCATTGCTCTCCCTCCTGAGATTATATTCCTCGACTCTCTTTGTCTCTCAGAATGTTTTCTTCGACACTTAGTTGAAATATTGACCTGAACAGGACTTGCCCTAGGTTCTCTTCCACACTCAACTTCTATGTGGATGATTTCACACTCTTTACGACTGTTCTCCAGCTTCTTCTTTGTGACTAAAGTCACACTACCCTTCAAGAGATTGTGATTCTGAAAATTTGTCACACACTCCTTCTAGATGTCTATGCACTCATTGCATATATAAATTCCACGTTATCTCTTCTGAGCTTACAAGTCAAAACTAACTCTATCAACGCACTCCTTGTGGACACTATGCACTCCTTACACTCTCTTGTATAAGAGAAACATTTGAAACTTATTTACTTTTCACAGTGGCTCATACATTCAACCATGTAAATGCATGCATAGATACAAGAACAAGAAACAACAAAAAACATACATTTGGGACAATGTTCCTCTATTATATTCAATCAACTAAAAATTACATACATTCATACACTACTTATATGTAGCTCTCAACTCTCTGTTACAACAACAATGGCTCTTGATAACTAGAGTGCCAACAACAACAACTATCAGTTATCAACATCCTCTACTAAACAACAACATAAAAATTTATACAAGAGGTGCTCTTTGAGTCTTTCCCTCCAACTACTCTATGATATCCTATCGAAATAAAATCTTTCAACTACTTAACATTTATTACAATAAATATTTGAGTCAGACAGATAAGGGCGAAACCACCAGATCTGTACTGCAATCCTCCTGATTAAAGAAAAATACACTCGCAAATCAATCTTATGCGATGGGTCAGCCTATGATCATTAAGGACGTTCGTAAATCAAAATATTTTTCAGATATTTCATTAATACACTAACTTTTGAATTCAAAATATTTCAAAATACGCACTAGCACGCCTACGTGTCTTCCTCTTGTGCTTTCTTGGCAATGCTCCTACATCATACTTCTCTACTTGAACAATTCCTAGACTCCTGTCCATGAGTTCCTGCACTGAATTTTCATGCTTCTGGATGTCTTATTCACCAACCCAACTAGTGTCTTCTACTGGTCGTCCTCTCCACTTTACCAAATACTCAAAATATGTTTTCCTTTTGTTCTTCTTACCAATTTGTTGATATATTATATTCTCCATCTGCAGCTTATCCGTGACATGCATATGTTTCTCCCAATGTTTCTTCTTTTGATATTCAGATCCTCCAGCTCCATCTTCCCTATATGGATACAGGTCTGCAATGTTGAATATGGGTGATATGCCCACATCTTCTAGCAGCTCTATCTCATAAGGATTCTCCCCAAATATTCTCAAGATTTTACATGGTCCTATCTTTTTCAACTTCAACTTATTATATCTTCCCCTCAGAAACCTCTCCTTCCTAATATGTTCTAGAACTTGATCGCCAAATTCAAATTCAAGCTTCCTCCTGTGTTGATTAGCTCTATGTTTGTATTCATTGATGCTTTTCTTTAACTTCTCCTTGATCTGATTACGAAGTTCCTTCATTTCTGCATCGAAGTATTTGGATCCAACACTCCTAAATTCTCTCTTCTTTAGATATCTAAACTCTGACACTCCTCTCAGATGCATTCCATACACTATCTCTAATGGAATTTGCCCAGTGCTTTTGCTCATTGAGTAATTGTATGCAAAATCCACTTGTGCTAGAATCTGATCCCACTGACTATGGTGTTCAGTGACCAAACTCCTCAACAAATATCTAGGGATGATTTTAAGGATGGAAATTTATTT
This sequence comes from Picea sitchensis, assembly GCA_010110895.2. NCBI lineage: Eukaryota > Viridiplantae > Streptophyta > Pinopsida > Pinales > Pinaceae > Picea > Picea sitchensis. Next base: position 41,548 of record SNQJ01S0012066.1, on the reverse strand, counting down.
TAAAATGTAGAAACCTTGGAAAATCTTACTAATCCTTCATAAGTCAACTATATATGTTTGGCGATATTTTTGTAAAAATATTGAAATTTCTAAGTATTTTATATAGTTTTTATAAAATTTTGGCTATTTTTAAGGTAAAATAATTTTATCCTATAGAATTTGGGCAAATCATTTTTAAAACAACGAATCTCGTTTTTCGAAAAACCATGGAAAATTATCCCATGAGCGAAAATTAGCCCCTAAAATCATCCATGCAAATATCCTAAGCTTTGATTCACCACTTCGGTCTATCCATCTATTTGAGGATGATATGATGAGATAAAATATAACTCTATCCCCAACTTCTTCCATAATTCCCTCTAGAAATGACCAAAAAATTTTGTGTCCCTATCTAAAACTATACTCCTGGGCAATCCATGGAGTCTCACAATCTCCTTGAAAAAAAAAATTGCAACATGTGTTGCATCACTAGTCTTCTGGCAAGGGATAACGTGTGCCATCTTTGAAAATATTTCGATTACCACAAATATGGAATCACTTCCTCTTTGTGTCCTTGGAAAACCCAAAATGAAATCCATGTTTATCCCATCCCAAGGCCTCTCTGGAATAGGAAATGGATGATACAACCCAGTGTTTTTCTTATTCCCCTTGGCATACTGAAAAATCTTTCACTTTTTCATAAACCTATTCACCTCTACTCTCATACCTGGCCAATAATATGAACCGTTCAACTGAGCAAATGTTTTGTCATGGATGAATGTCTGTCTAGGCCTCCACTGTGATTTTCCTTCAGCAAATTATCCCTCATCGAACACCTTCACATGCACAATTGGAATCCCTTGAACAAAAAACCATCCTGAATCATATATTCAACCGACTAGCCTATATCTCTAAGTACAAAATTCTCACATGCTTCATATTCCTCGTTGAAATCAAGACCACTATGGCACACTTTCTTAAGGTGATCAAACGCCAAGGTTTTGACCTGAAATTCCTACATAATGAAATTTCTCCTACTCATTGCATCAATAACCTTGTCAGCATTACCATAAATATGTTTAATGACAAAAGTGAAATTATGCATAAACTCTATCCACTTAGCATGTCTCTGGTTTAACTTCTCCTGCCTGGTTATGAATTGTAAATCTTGATTAACAATACAAAAAAAACTCATTCAGTACGAGATAGTGCCTCTATTTCTTGAAGGCTTGAATTGTGGCATATAACTCTTTTTAAAATGTGGAGTACTTATTTTTAGCTTCATTTAGATTATCATTGAAATACGCAACCAATCTATCATCTTGGATCAAGACCACTCTAATTGCAACTCCACTCTCATCACATATTACTTGAAACATCTTTCCAAAATCCGGTAATACCAGAATCGATTGTTCCGTTATATTCTCCTTCAATATGTTGAATATCTTCTCAGCCTCTTCCGTCCATTTGAAAGACTTGTGTCTTTTCTTCACTGTATCCATCATTTGATCACTAATCCTAGTAATGTTTCTGATGAACTTCCGATAAAAACTTATTAATCCATGAAAGTTTCTCACCTCAAATATATTCCTTGGTGACGACCATTCTCTTATTTCTTTCACCTTTTCTTGGTCCATCTTCAATTCATTTGAAGAAATCACAAAACCCAAATACATGAGTTATGTCTTCATAAAAGATGACTTTTTCAGGTTAATCAACAACTTCTCTTGCTGCAACCTCCTCATTACCAATGTTAACTGTCTCAAGTGCTCCTCTTTAGTCTTTCTAAATACCAGTATATCATCCATATATACAATCACAAACTTGCCAATGAAATCTTTCAACACTTCATTAATCAGACGCATAAAAGTACTTGGGGATTTTTTCAAGCCAAACGACATAACAAGCCATTCATACAACCCCTCATTTGTCTTGAATGTTGTTTTCCACTCATCACCTTCTCTCATCCTTTTCTAGTGATATCCACTTTTCAAATCTATCTTTGAAAAATAGTTCGCTCCACTCAAACAATCCATCAAATCATCTATCCTTGGAAATGAAAATATGTATCTAATGGTGATCTTGCATACGGCTCTTGAGTCTGTACACATTCTCCATATTCTATATTTATTTGGACTCAATAAAGTTGGTACTGCACATGGACTCAAGGTTTCTCTAACCAATCCTTTGTCTAACAGATCCTGAACCTGTCTTTTCGCCTCGTCATTTTCTTGAGGTGTCAACCTGCATGCTTCTTTGTTTGGTAGGTTTGCTCCTAGTATCAAATCAATATGATGGTTGATACTTCTAATAGGTGGTAATGATCTTGGAAACTAATCCACTACTATGTCAACAAAATTCTCTAACAGCTCTTGAATTTCCTCAAGAAAAGCTTTCATTGAACTACTGGTAAGGATAAACCTCAGCTTCCTCACTACAACAAACTATATCTCTTATTCCTTCTTTACTTCATTCAGGAGTTCATTCCCACTCATGAGAAGTATGATTGTGTTGGCTTCATCTTTCACCTTCTTTTATTCAATTGGCAATAACATGTGTTTCCTACCATTCTTCTCTAAGGTGTAAGTATTTCTTATCCCATAATGAATGACATTCCTATCATACTTCCATGGTATTTCCAACAAAACATGACATACATCCATGGGAATAAAATCACATAGGATTTCATCCCTATATCCTCCTATATTAAATTCAACAAGGCATTTCTTAGTTACTGTTACCTGATGACCTTTATGCAACCATGAGACTTTATACGACATCATATGTACATTCATCTCTAGCTCTAAATTCTCCACCATATCTATGGACACTAAGTTATCAATGCTCCCACTATCAATTATTACCTTGCAAACTCTATCCTTCGTTTTGTAGGATGTCGTGAACAAATTGTTCCTCTGTGCTATCCTTTCAATCTATGGCTCCAGATTCAAGAGAATTTTATTCATCATCAAAGATCTCCCATCCTCTGCACCTTGTTCCTGAACATATCATTTATGCACTTCCGAAATGTGAGCTTCACCTCCTTCTTTCTTCTTCTTGGTACACTCCCAAGACATGTGCCCTATTTTTCCACAGGCATAACATCTTACTTCTCCTCCTCTACCTCTTCCTCTTCCTCTGGGAAGAATGTTTCTGCCACCACTCTGCCTTCCTCGGGAACTTCCTCCTCTCTCAGGTTGATTATGTGGTTTCTTCACCTCGCCTTTGGGATTTTGTACCTTGTCCCATGAAACAACTTTTCCTCTATTCAATATTCTACCTCTATTATGTTGAGTCTACTTCCTGGACAACTTATCTTCTGCCTTCAGCGTAATCTGATATATATCCTCTACTGTTCTAATTGTCTCCATGCTAATTTCATCCTGGATATCATATCTCATGCTGTTGATGTACCTTGAAACATTCTCTTCATCTCTCTCTCTCTATGTTCAGTCCTGATGTTCAATCTATAGAACTCCTCTGTGTACTCCTTCATAGTCATCCCTTTCTGACTCAGGTTCTGCATCCTCCTGAACAAATTTATCTAGTAATCTTTGGGTACAAATTTCACCTTTATCTTGGCTACCACTCTATCCCACCTCTTAATATTTTGTTTTCCCTTGCTCCTCCTGTGGCTTGCAGTTCATCCCACCACAATGTTTCATGTCCTTTCAACCTAGTGACGACATGTCACACCTTTTTCTCATCCTCGACATCTTCATAGTTGAAATAATTGTCCATTTTTCGTATCCAATCAAGCAATTCATCATTGTCTAAATTACCTTCATACATTTGGATGTCGATCTTTGCTATGGCTCCCAAATTGACAATCTCTTTCAATGAGTGTTCTTCTATAGAATCCTTGGCTACAACTTCGCTAACCTATACTTCTTGAATTTATTCATCGCTGATGTCTCCAGCATCAGGTGCTCTCCTTTGTGTTGTTTCCATGGCATCCAGTCTTACACGCAGTTCTCTCATCTCCCTCTCCATAGCTCTATTGTCTATGGGTGGACCATAAATTATTATAGGCAACATTGTGTTGGTGTACATGATAGCTCTCGTTGATGTCAACCTACTTATATTCCTACATAGATCAATTCTAAATTAGCTCTAATACCACTCCTGGCGCAAACCCCTTTCCCTCCTAGGGACTACGCGACCTCCCGGTCTTAGATCTTAAAACTGCTGAGTCAGATTGACTCTTCGGGCCTTCAACAGTTCCCAAATACTTGACACCCACACACAGTTCCCTTTTTTGTTAGCTGCAGGGTGTAACTACCCATGCCTTCGCTCTTCGTTGCTCTCGACAACACTCAATTTTTGGGAGTACTGACTCCACACTAAACCTTCCTCTTAGGTGATCACAGGCTATAACCGTGGACCAACCCTTCACGAATTCAGACTTCAGGATTACCACAAGCCCTACCTTCATCTCTTCCCGAAGCACCCTTCTCCGAACTTCCATATTTTTGCCGCATGTCTCCTACACAGCCAACGATTGCAATTACTTCTCAACTTCATGACTTTTCACTTAGAACACCTCCATAATTCCCAAACCACAAAGTGACGAAACAAATTATGGCCAACCTCCACGTAGTTCTTCCATATCTGACGATTTGGAGTTATTCACCTACCTCTGAAATGAATCTTGTTTGTGGGTCTGGTGAAAACCTCATGGACTCTCCTAGTCGAAGGTTTCTAGCTGCTCTCCCTCCTAAACTTATATTCCTTAGCTCTCTTCGTCCCTCAGAACATTCTCTTCGACACTTAGTTGAAATATCGACCTGAACACGAATTGCAACATGTACTCTTCCACACTCAACTTCTCTGTGGATGATTTCACACTCTTTGCGACTGTTCTTTGGCTTCTTCTCTACGAGTAAATTCACACTACCCTTCCTCAGCTTGCGAGTCTGAAACTCTATCACGCACTCCTTGCAGACGTCTATGCACTCCTTGCATACATAAATTTCACATTATCTCTTTTGATCTTACGAGTCGAAACAGACTCTATGAATGCACTCCTTGCAGACACTATGCACTCCTTGCACTCTCTCATAGAAGAGAAATAATTGAAACTTATTTACTCTTCACAGTGTCTCATACAATCAACCATGTAAATGCATGCATAGATACAAGAACAATAAATAATAGAGAATAAAACATAAAGTCTACCATTCACTCATTCAGATAGATACAATGACAACATACATTTGGGACAATGTTCCTCTGTTATATATATTCAACTAAAAATTACATACATTCATACACTATTTCTCTATAGCTCTCAACTCTCTACTACAACAACGATGGCTCTTGATAACTAGAGTTCCAACAACAACAACTGTCGACTATCAATAGACTCTACTATAAAACAACATAAAACTTTATACAAGAGGTGCTCTTCGAGCCTTTCCCTCCAACTACTCTATGTTATCCTATCGAAATAAAATCTTTCAACTACTTAACATTTATTACAATAAATATTTGAGTGATCCAGATAAGGAAGAAAGCCCCAGATATGTATTTCAATCCTCCTCATTAAAGAAAAATACACTACCCCATCGATCTTATGTGATGGCTCAACTTCTGATCATTAACAATGTTCATAAATCAAAATATTTTTTCAAATATTTAATTAATACACTAACTTTGGAATTCAAAATATTTAAAAATATGTGCTAGTGCACCCAACTGACTTTCGCTTGTTCATTGTTGACAATGCTCCTGCATCATTAATAGACATGGGTGAACTCCCCCCACTCATACCCCTTTCCTCTCTTGTGGATTGTTGGCACAGGGGTAGACCCAGGGTTCAACGCTCAAGAGCGCACCAACAAATCCCTAACTATCAGCCCTTTCGGCAACACCTGCGAAGAAGATGAAGTCTCACCCAAGGTAGAGGCAAGGGTGGTTGCAAGACTCAGGTGTCTGCAACCTTAGCTGGGACATATATATATGATTATATCTTTTACAGGGCACTTAGCATAGATCATTCATCAATATTTAACCCTTATTATACTTCGCAGACAACACAAAGATTCGCGGTGAATACTCAGACTTACAGTGTTTCAACACTTAACCATAGTAACCTAGATCATATCAAGTAGATCAACACTAAGCATCCTCATACACATCAGATATAACAATCATATATATCTAATAAGAAGAAAGCATAAGAAAAGATAAACACATTGAACCAAAGCACAGAGCATAACACACAGATTCACGTGGTTCACCTCCCCTGGGGATACGTCTACAAGATCTTCTTCTTTATTATCGTCTTCAATTTGTTACAAGAACAAAGCCTCCACAACCCTTCTTCGCATAGGAAAAAAGATTTGCGCAACTCACTAGATCCTTCTCCTTTGCGTTACAACACTTATCTTTCTATATCAACCACACAGTAACTTGCACTTAGCCTTTCAAGCCTTACACAGTTTGCACATAGCACTTATTCGAAATCAGATAAATGCACTACCAATTGCATTAATAAATTACATCTACTACTTATTACATTGCCTATCCTTCTATTTATACATTACAAAAGTGGGCCTAAGAGTGGGTAAACCCATAGGCTGACATTCCTTTCCGATTACATTAACCCAAAACCCTAAAAGGGGCCCAAAAGTGGACCGAGATCCCGTGATCTCTGCTTCACCTGGAACTCCATTTTTGACAGGCTTTCGAAGTCCCAAAAATGGTCAAATATGACCAAGTGTTCCTCAAAAATTGGTCAAGGGCCAACATGCCCCCAACACTCACCTGTAACTTGTCCCGAGTCACTCAGGTCTGACCAATTCTTCTTCGAATTCCTTGATCTTGGATCGAGCTTCTTCGACCCGCTGCATTGCTACTGACTCTTGCTCGACGAATTCTTGCATGAGTGCTTCATTCAATGGCCCTTCTAGGCATTGTTCTGATGTATTCACAACCTGTTCAAGTTCTACTCCTTGGATTTCAAATTTAGTGAACAGTTGGCATGCCTTTTCTTGCACTGGTTGAAGTCATTGAGAAACTTCCATTACTTTACTCTGAAGCGTGTGAATATGTTGGTGGGTTGTTTGTTGCTATGGAAACCTCTTCATTCTCTCTACTGGTGACAGGGCCTTCAACTGCACCTATATATTTTCGATGTCGTACTTCGCCTCTTGGAGTTGCGACTCCAATTTATGCAATTTTGGATTCTCAGTTAGGTTCTCGTAGATTTGTGCACTTCTTCTACTTAACTGTTTGCATTCCTTAGTGAGTTATTTAATCCTTTATATGGTGCTCTGGGCAGTTATTTCTCGTCGGTCACGCAGTTCTTGTGGGGTCTGTGGTATGGTATGAAGCTCTAAGTCCACAACTCTTTGTTGAAGTTGTTGAATAACTTCATCAAGCTTCATCACTTGACATTCTATGGGTTCTTCTGCCTTCTGTTCTAAGCCGGTCATAGAGCAAAATGATTTGTTGATTGCTTCTTCAATCCCAATCTGCTTCGCGAGCAGCTACTCTTTCTCTTTTGGATCTTCGCTCTATCTTCTTCAAATTTCTCTTAGATAGCGTCCCTCTCTTGTTGCGCAACTCTGCGTTGCTCAATGATTTCCTCCTGTGCTTGCTTTAAGGCCTTGGTGTCCTGCGTTGTTTCTTTCTGTGCCTTCCAAAGGTGTACTTCTATTGTGTTAGCAATCTTGCGGAGTTGAACTAGTTCATTTCCTTCTTTTGTTGTTCCTTCTGGCAGGGGTGCAGAGGAGACTGAGCGGCTATACTAGAGAGCTTGTTCTAATCCTTGGATTTAATATCGATTATGTGTACATTGTATCTCTCTTATCTTCCTTATTTTTTGTTATCTCTTCTATGGCTTCCTTCATAGCTGCGATGAGAAAATTGAAGTCATATGTCCAGTGAGCATGGTCTTCATTTTAGTCACAGGTTCTTTTGATTTATTCTAGGAGGAAGGTTCTAGAGCTGAACCCTTCCTTTTTTTTATGATCTCTACTTTGTCTCCTGGCCTCTGTTCGAATTCCTCTAATTCTTCATCATTACCTCCTTGTTGTGGTGTAATCGATGCGGTTCTTACATATCTGTTGTCTAAATATTGGATTTCCTCATCCTTCTTTGCCTGATTTGTTTTCTTTGTCTTACTGGGCCCAGGTGTATTCTGTGCATCTTATGGGCTATCAATGTTGGACACTTCTACGGGGTCTGCAGGAATAAGGAGGTATGTCGACCATTCCTTGGTGATATCCTCCAGGTCTTCTTTTGTCAGCTTATAATAAGACAAAATATGTTCTTTGTTCTCATCAGTGCGTGATGTAATATATATAAAATGGTGGTCTGCACTGAACTTTATCAAAGGTAGAAACCTATGTAAAGTATTTAGGGTCATGCGAGGCTCGAATTGGATGGTGAGCTTCAACTGGGTGTAGTAGGTATGAAATACGACATTGAATTTCCATTGCTTGTTCATGTCATTCGAGTACCACAGTGTACTGAACTTTGCAGCCAGTGGTTCAAAGGGGTCAATGTCGGGGAATGTTTCACCTTCCGATAGCTCCCATGCAATGAAATTTATAAGTATCAAGAGCCAGTTAAAAAGAAATTCATGCCCCTGATCCTGGGCTTCTTTGTAGTCAATATCTAGTTGATTCACCAGGTACTTCACCCAGCTCATCTGTAGTCCCTCTGCGCACTTCCCTACAAGGTCGACTACAAAGTCGGATACTTGCATGGGTCGATTCTTATGTACCAACTTCCCTGCGATCATTTGACAGGTGAGGCACACTGTGCCACTTTCAATAGAAGCGACCTTGTAGCCTCATGCGCCTTTCTCAACATCACCATAGGCTTCTTTGATCTTTTGAGCAAGAGCGCGATCCGCGGTCTTTCTAGGATAGTAATTGTGGGGATCAGGGCCTTGCATGCTAAGATCGATGATCTGGTTGATCATCGTTGGATCAACTATTATGCGATGGTTCAATCATAAGTATCCTCCATGGTAACTTTCCAGCAACAACTTCACACAAGAATTCACCTCCTAGTGTCTACCGAAGTGTGTTATCTTCATAACGTTGAGGAGAGTGGACTGCGCGAGGTTCATCATCCATTGATGAGGGACGATATTCAAATTCTTTCCCTTGGTTTTGGTTAGGTACTTGTACGAGGAAAGTATGATGTAAACATTATGATCCCCTAGGTTGAAGTCACTAAACTTCAATGCTGCGATCTTGTCGTGATCTACGCAGACTGCGCGTACTCCTTTTGGGAGGTACGCAGTGACTAGAGTGTACTTAAAGTCTCTAGGCACACTATCTTTGTTGATCACACCACTCAGAGGTGGTATGTAAGCAGGTAGGATGGATGGAACCAAATTCACGTTGGCCATATCATCTTTATGTTTGGTTCTTATTTCTGCGTCATCTTGGGATGTAACTGCTCGAGCAGTTGATGGGGAGGCTTCCACTCCACTCGTCGATGATGCCTGTAAATCTATAGACAATCCTCACTACGACATGACTCTTTCAGCTCTGAGGCTAGCGAGTACCTCTCTTACAGATTCTTCATCTGCGCTAAATTCGTCAGACATATACGCTCAGGATCAGTAGATCCGGTTCTCAAAGTAATGTAGGTATTGTAGTAAGGTAGAGAGTAAGGTCAGAGTAATCACTGTTCACAATTTAGGTAGTCTCTGGACTCAAATTCACGATTAGTAAAAGTGTCTTCCGTGCATGGCGTGATGGATTAAGTAAGTAACTCTATAATGGATCGTTTGCAATGGATATGGGGCTTCCTTAACTCTATTTATGTTTGTTATGGCATAGTCTAATGGTATGGTGATGATCCATCAATGATTTTTGATCCGTTTGGAGTGGCATTCGAACAGATATATCGGTCTCCAATGGCTATATTGCTTCACCATGGAGAAGTGACCCATGTCGCTAATCTGATATCCCAGCGAAGCTCTAATTTTGCAAAGTTTCTTTTGGAGAGGTTTCCTCTAGAACCCTCTGTATCCTGTCGATATGAGCTCTCTTTTTACTTAGCTTTCTATCTTTCTTCCTCGTGAGTTTGTCTTAATAGTTCTTTTCTCATTCTGCTTCTTGTCTTCTTTGGGTATAGTCATTTCCCGTTGTTGAGGTTCTTTCCCAAGACTCAGGAGAACTACTTCGTCTATATCTAGTACATATACTCCAATATTCTGTGAGTCCCCTAATTCTTTGACATTTGGGCTTCTAGTGTCAAATACCTTTAATTTATTATCCTATTCCTCAATCAATTGCGCGATCCTTATGGTCATGAAATATTTTATCTCTTGTCCTTGTTGTTGTAATACCTTTTCTTCTTCCTTCTTTCTGGCTTGATATCTCTCAATCCAAGGTTTTCTAAGTAACATAGTGAACGGGCCACCGTCCTCAATAAATTTGATAATCTCAAAATCTTCTTTTGTCGAAGTTCCTATTATCACCCTATAATTTATAGGATCAACTGGTGACTGAAATGTTATCTCTTTAGTGTTTTTTGTTTGTCAAATGATTTTTCATTTTGCAAATAATTTGAGAAAAGAAAGAAAAAAAGAAAAAGAAAAAGAAAAGAAAGAATAAAAGAGGGCATAAAAGAATTTCAATAGAGCCCCATGCAATAACAGTGACTTGGTCCATACCTTTAAAACATGGCCAAGTTCTTTTAAATTGATGTTGATAGGAATAGTGAATAAGCTTGGCTAAACTGTTTAATCTTAGCCAAGTGATTTAGGTTAGTTAGTGAATAAATTTGGCCAGACTGCTTAATCTTGGTCAGATAGCCCCAGGATAGAGTAAGTTCTTAGCCCAACAGTTTAATCTGGGCTAATTGTCATAGGAAGTTAGGTTAGAACATAGGGTAGTTTGCTTTATTTTCAATAAAACCAACTCGATGATCAATGTTGGACCATGTCTTGGATGCTTAAAAGGTTAGTTGTCTAATCCCTTGGTGATGTAAACATGTAAAATCTTGGGAAAATCCACGATATGCACTTACCCTAAGTTCTCTGGGCACATATGCTTTTCACGCCCACATTTATGCACCGCTCATGTATCAATGGCTCAGATGATTGTGCCTAGATCTACGGTGGACAAGTCTTTCCGGACCCCTCGACCATTCTACCTTTAACGGTGGGGGGGGGTCCGGAATCATAGGTAATGTGTGCACGCATCTGGACGACCCAGGTTTCGGCGCTTAGATCTACGGTCTGTATTAGATTCTGGACCCCCCCATTCGTTCTGCCTTTAATGGAGTGGTGGGGGTTGAAATGT